>JALIZH010028683.1:0-10130 GCA_030522465.1 Rhipicephalus appendiculatus | reverse complement strand
AAGTCAGCCAACGTTTACGCTATTTGGTGAAATCTTCATAAAGTAATTTTGAGAGCCTACTACATATTATCATATTATTTCTTTAGGTGATAATACCGACTATTTTTAATTTTCTCGCGCGACAAGGAGAGTGCACGGCACGGCATAAAAGGAACACGTGACTAAACTCTTACATAGATTGACGTTGGCGCCCTCATTCACACCCACACGGAATAATCGCTGCTGTACTTATACGACAGGTAACGCAAGCGAAAATAGTCAGCCTTGGCAACACCCTTAACTTCAACATATTACTATCCACAGAAAAACACTACTCTTCCAGCAACATGCACACCGACACGCTGACACGCCGACCGATATTTAATTGAAAACACACAGACCGAATACTTCAAGTTTAGATGTCTTGGTAGCAATGAAAATCAGTGTTGCATCGAAAAGATTTAGTGGGGAGGATATCACTAGGTAGAAGAAATTGCTCCACAAGGATTCCTAGGATTCCTTACACCTTATAATCATAAAATATCAGTACCATCTTTAATCATCACCTTGCAAACGTTCGAATACGAATTGAAAATTCCGTCTGTTCCCGCTTTTTTTCCCTTCCTTTGTCCGGCGCACTTTTCTAAGTCCAGTAACCCAAGTCTTCCATTTTTTCATCGTTTTCCCTTTTTGCACAAAGTAGCACTGCCCTCTTTTCAACATTCACGTTAGAAATGAAGGAGCAAAGCGTACACAACATACTGCTCAGGTCCGTACTTGCTGTACGTACGAATACAAGTTTTTTTTCCTCTTGTGGAAAGGTTAGCTCCAGCCACCTTCCCTCTTAAACAATTTTTTATACTGAAAGAAGTTTTAGTAACGTTCGTGTTTTGCTGTTAATAAAAACGCTGGTGTCGAAAACCCGCTAATAAGATGATTGTGGTGTCTCGGCATGGGTTCGATTTATTTTTATTACCACTATCATTTTCGGTTTCGATGTGGATAGGGTGGTTTCACGGTAATATGCAAGCACATCCTGACGTAGCCCTAAATCATTCGAGGATAGTAATTTCAGGTAGTGACTCACTAACAGCAGCGCTGTCGTCTGCTCTCATCTGAACGTGGTGCACATATCCAATCACGAGTGAATTGTCATCCAGAGACTCCAAATGAATGTGATTTCGTTTATTTTGAGTTTGCAAGTGCGGTAAACTTAAATAATTGTTCATAATAATGTCCATTGCTGCGCTGCTGGCTTGCAGATTCTGGGCGACGAAACATTCGAAATGAAACCAACATACTTTAAATATGGCTTCTGGTTTGGGTATGAGTGGAGAGCGTTAACGCCTATTGCGAAAGAAGCGAAAGACACATATTTGTAGTTGCCTCAAATGTGTTGTATAATAGGAAACTTTTTTGAGAAAATTTTTAAGGTTGTATTTACCACATATTATCATATACTCCCACTTTAAGCACGAAGTATTTGATATCTTTGGTAGGAAACAAGTACTGTAATTTGATGCAACAAATTTTACTGCATAGCAGTATTCGTGAAATGATGCAAGCAAAATCTAATAAGCAATACATGTATGTCTATTAATAAGCGTTGGACCATATAATGAAGTATGCAGTAATGATTTTCCCCCGGTGTTCTCTTGCAGGAAATGTCCCAAGGGAGACACACCCGAAGTTCCAGCATGTTGAGCCAGTTGAGTCAGTGAGACACGTTTCAACCCGAAGGCTTTACGTATAGTGCCTTTCCATCAATATTAATACTGTCTGATGAAACCAAATAAATATACAAATATAACGATTTTATAATAAAATGTCATTTTAATATCTTATGCGCTGCAGATGATTCAAATCTGCTGTACTCGATTTTTGTTGCGATTCATAACAATCGTATGCGCTTCTTTCTGATAAACCGGATTTAACTTACCAAGTTTTCTCCAAATTTAACCTGAAATTACGTATGATATAATGTATTAAACTTAACCCGCTGTACATATTACGAAACATTGTCGGTTTCAAGCTAGTTATTAAAATATGGCCGTGTCTGCTTTATTTATTTATTTATTTATAGTACCCTCAGGGTATAAATACATTACAGAGGGGTGGGGGTGTGCATAGCAAACAAAAAAGTCTACCGTCTACATAGCTTTATGTAGACGGCAGACTATGACGGGGCCAGTATCCGAATTCGCCTTGTTTTTCTGCCACCTAAGGACAAAGGAAAAGAATATGCACCTGATCAGGCCGATAATCGACATACTTGTATGAGGTATAGTACAATTGGCGGCCCATATACATTGTGATGTCGAAGAGCTGCTGGGCGTTCGTTGAGGTTTTCTGAAATAGGAATATTTTCACATATGTGGAATTAGGAATCGATTTATAAAAAATAATATATATAGGCCTACATATTTCGCATTCTGAAGTCGTCTTTTGTACTGGCATTTTCATACCTTTTAAACACGATATCTCCACATAAAGTCTAGGGTTCCTCGCCAGACAAAAACTCGTCTGGCGAGGAAAAATCATGGTTGAAGAAAACGTACACTCGCCAACTAAACTAAACAAAACACAAAACAACAGAATAGATGTTTCGACAATATCGACAAAGCAACAAAATCGTCGTATAGACCATACAAACGTCCCAGCAAGACACTTCCTTTGCAGGGACTTAGTGAGGCGCACGGCCATGCACGAAATGTAAACATGCAGCGTATATAATTTTGCGCGACGAACTCGCTACGGTGGTGTAGTGGTTGTGGTGCTTGACTAATGATCCGAACGTGACACGATCGAATCGCGGCCGCGTTTTAGCGGTTGGCAAAAATACTAGAGGCCTGTGTACTTACACCTGTGAACCCCCCGGTGGTCGAAATTTCCAGAGCCCTCCACTACAGCATCACTAATAATCCTGTTGTGGTTTCGGAACGCAAAACCCCAATAATAACTATTTTGCTCCACAAGCCAAGTCCATTTTTAGACCACAGGAATAAAAAAAACAGGAAAAAGGAGCAGGCAGTCACAGTTCCCTACTTTGGTTTCATAACGATACTGGCTACTCTTTCAAAAGGGAATGATGTCAGAAGGCAAAGGGATTTCGCAGTCACATATACTTTCTGAAGGGAGGTGGGGGGTGTCGCGCCAACCATGATTCGCGTTCGTGCTTGAATGAATGAATGAAAACAACTTTTTATTTGGTCCAGCAGGACGCGATGATGTCGCGCACCCGGTTTAGTCCCCCCGTCGGGAAAGACAGGCTCCGCCTATCTGCCACCTCGTGGGCCCGACGGACGGCAGTGAGTTGAAATCAAAGTTGAAGCTTGTGAGGTTGTAGGGCTGCGAGTATGCATTTACGCCCTAGAAATAAAATGAATATACAAGAGGAGGGGGGGGGCACTTGCAGCACCCCCCAAAACAAGCTGACCCTCGGGCCCCGCCTATCAGGCACAAACGCAGTGCAACATCTCGTACCTTGCTTCAAGTAGAAAACATGAAACATCATTGAAATCTCTTTGACTGCCATATCTCGGTTACATAATAATATAATTTGTGGGTTTTACGTCCCAAAACCAGGATATGATAATGAGGGACGCCGTAGGGGAGGGCCCCGGAAATTTTGACCATCTGACGTTCCTTAATGTACACTGACTTTGATACTCACTTTGATACTTGCCTACCTTTTCGTTTTGTTCCTTTTCTGTGATTTCTTTGGTAGATATTTGTTCAATGCTGTAAGTATGCAAAATGGGCAATAAAGAAAAATAGGTGTTAAAATAGAAAAAAAAGAGGAAGAGAGGACAGATTTTATGCCAGAGGCATATGAAGCAAGCTACACAGGTCAAATTGGCCTGCATACAGACCTGAGTACCTTAATGGTAGGTCACACGAACACGGTAAAGTCAGCGTGGACTAGCCCCACCATTTTCTTGCGCCTCACTTTGACAAGAACGGTTGCGAACCCTCTTGAGCACAACAAAATAGTTTGATTAACCCGTTAAGGCCCATGCAAGAACTACAGGTTCGACTTTATTGAGATTTTGTAAATTTAATTAGCCGCAATAGACAACAACACGTGCAATTTTCATAGAGTTACCTGTATTTCATGAGGAGTTATGATACTCTACTTTAAAGAGTACGCTGGGCCCTCGACATAGCAACGGGCAAGCTTGTTTGATGCGAGAATGGGGAGTACGCTAGGCCCTTGCCAAGCGAGTAACAAAGTTATTTTGGCCCATGCGAATTATTCAAGCCCCAGTGCTTCATGGAAGGCGTAACGTCACGCTTTTCGCAGCGCCATTTTGATGTATTGTGATAGGCTTCAACTGTTTCGCCACTATCTTGCGAAAATGTCCGTATGGATAGAGGGTAATAGCAAGCATAACGGACGCTGGAGACCTGTTGATACTTCTGTTTGGTACAACAAGGTGCAGTCAGTGTCTTGCTATTATGGAACTGAAGGACAACAGTCAACGCGTAGAGGGTCTGCTAAAACATCAAGTGTGGTAGAAGACCTTTTATGCGTTGTCTACAGCCATTTCGATCATCTGGGTAAATAGGGGCTGGTAAGACTTTTTCTCAAGGATGAAAATTCCATAGTTATTCGCAGCTTGATCATAGAGCTCAACCCCTCTCATGCCATTGTTACTGCGGATGAAGAGGGTGGACAGTAACACTACGTTTTTTTCTTTTCAGTGGATGGCCGCCAGGATAGAGCGTAGTGGCTGAACTGTGTAGTCGTTCGTCAGCATACCAACTCTGCTCTTTTCTTTGCCATTTACGAAACAAAGATGCTTTCCTGAATCAAGCCAGAAGCTATATGACTCACGTTCCCGTCGTTCTATGTTTTTTTTATCGTTGGCAGACAGCATCCATTCGTACCGTCCTCATTCCCCTCCTCCTTGTAAGTTTTCATGTTAGGGTCAGAAGCGACAATTCAAACATCAACAAGCTATCGTGCATTCACAGCGACATCTTTCGCAGCCTCGTGAGTCTCAGATAACGGAAAAAACGGCATCCACCCAAAGAAAATAGCTGGTTCAATCTATGATGCAACGCACAACAAGAGTTACATGTACGCTCCCACGAAGTCCCAGTGTTCTACGTAAAGCACACAAACATTTGATTACTTCTCCGAGCGAAACTATGTACCCTATATGCTACTCGCGCTTTGCAGGGATTGAATTGTTCTTGCTCAAGCAGAAGCAGTCCGTTTTTTTCAACATAGAAAGTGTAAAACATCAAATAAATTTCGAAAAAAAAGTACTGACCACATGCATAAAACGGAAGAAATATAACCGAGTCAATATTCCAAATTAGGATTATGTTGCTGCACCCTATGGCGTCCAAAATTCTAATGAGCAAGATCAGAATATTTCGTTGTGTATTTTCTATTCGCGAAAAAACGGAAGTGTACTTTGTAAAGTACACTGGGCCCTAATGGGTTTACCCTAGTCAAGCGCTAACGACTTGACTAGGTCGATAGTCGAATCACTGCCAGCCATTGCCGTCCCTGACTATGCATGCGTCAACAAGCCTTTCATCGCATCACAACTCATCCACAGTCAAGCAACGAGCAACAGTTAGAGCGAGAAATGGCTTCCAAAATATTACACCATCTCCCGCTAAAGGGAACCATGTGTAGATGTGAAGCAGCGGGCGCTAACGCTTACACTGGCGGCGGCGTTGACGCTGGCGCTCATCGCAGCGTTGCGCAGGAGAAAAGCTGGGGAGGCGAAAAGCAAGCAGTGATGGAGCGGTGTTTCCTACTGGAACATGTCAATCGCTGCTAATGGGAATGAGAGACAGAAAACTCCGACTGAGCACAGAGTCCCGCAGTCCGCTTTTAGTTAACGCGCACGCTGCGAATTTTTATTGTTCAACAACGCACAGGAGAAATCTCCCACCGGCACCACCTTGCCGGTCGAAATCCATTGCCATATACCGGGTGTTCAAAAGTTAAGCTTTCTCGTTTTATTAAAATTCAGCACTGGGAAGAACATGAAAACCACCTTTGCAGATAACTTATACATCCAGGGGGGACACGCAATGAGACAATAATTATCGCTTTCAGGTGCCCAATTAACTCAGATTCAATAATTAACTCTTTAGTGATTGCAGCAAGAAAGCATGTTTGTATTGAAAAGTTTGAGGCAGTCGCATTTATACACAGTTCCATTTGGAAGAATTCCTCTAGCATGTCTGTGCTCCGAGGTATCCCGCTGCAAAGTTTAATTGTGCTTTACCTGATTACGCATGCGAGACAGTCAGCGGCGGCGCAATCTCCTCCCCGGTGGGCCGTGGCAGTTGCTTGCGTCGTTTAATCTGATAACGGGTCGAAGGCACAGGCAAAGATGATAACGGTTACCCTTTTGCTACTGGCTGGCGATAGCAAGTAATGACTGTTCGTCACATCGGGGGAGGAACATTGCGCTGATCCACAGCGCCCTGCATGCGTAATCAATTAAACTTTGCAGCGGGATATCTCGGAGGACAGACATGCTAGAAAAATTCTTCCAAATGGAACTGTGTATAAACGCGACTCCCTTCAACTTTTCAATATAAACATGCTTGCTTGCTGCAGTCACTAAAAAGTTAATTAATGAATCTGAATTAATTGGGCTCCTGACCATGATAATTATCTTCTCACTTTGTGTCCCCCAGAATATATATGTTATCTGTAAAGGAGGTTTTCATGTTCTTCCCAGTGCCGAATTTTAATAACGAGAAAGCTTAACTTTGAACACCCGGTATACGGAGTGGCCAGTGAACGGTTGTGCAGCGCGAGCAGTCGGTGTTTTCAACCAAGAAACTCGCTAGCAGACGCTGCCTGCGTCGGCGTCGCGAGGCGAAAGATGGGGGGGGAGCGTAGGAGAGGAGAGAGGGAGGGGACGCGCATGCGCAGTGGGAGTGTGGACGCCGCGGGCAGGGCTGCCTAAAGGGAGAGAGGGGGGAAGCGTAGCAGAGGAGAGAGAGGGGGACGCGCATGCGCAGTGGGAGTGTGGACGCCGCGGGCAGGGATGCCCTAGAGGAGAGAGGGGAGAGCGTAGGAGGGGGAGAGAGGAGGGGGGAGGCGCATGCGGGAGTGAGGGTGTGGTTGCCGCGGGGAGGGACGCCTAGAGGAGAGAGAGGGGGAAAGGAGGTTTTTTATTTATTTTGTTTTGAATGGGTTTGCGCATGCGCAGTAAGGGATGTCACGCCGCACACCGGATTAAGCTCCGCCATAAGATGCTTCCCATCTAAAAACGGCGGCAAGCAGATCACTATGAGCTCGTATAACGAGAGAATGCTAGGGAAAAGGGAAAGTCAACGGCCGCTGCGTGAAGACCCTGTAGCGATTGAAGCCGTACTGCGACAATGACGAGCCCGTATAACAATGAGATGTGCGAACAGTCGGTTACAGCATGAGCTTCTCTCTCTGGAGTTCAAATATCCGTGTCATGTCTGCAACTGTCTGTGGTTTAACTCGCAACTCTCTGCTCCGGCAATCAACCTGGTAGAAACCTAGAACTAAAGCCTAGCAATGACCCAGAAGCAACCAGATAATATTTCTGAATCATCATCCTTCGGTAGTTCAAGCCTTGCGCGATTAGTGGAAGCTTCGCCTTCTTTTATTGCGATAGAAATTATATGGAAACTCTCGGCTGGTTTTCGCCGTCGGCGTCGCCTTCATGTCTCGTATATGTATATGTATCTATGTATGTATAAAAGCCACAAAGAAAAATAGTCCAGAAAATGTTTCCGATGCGCGGGATCGAACGAGGGATCTCTCGCTCTGCAGCACGCGGCGCTAACCGCTCAGCCACGAAAGCGAACGTCCTACAACGTTCGAACGGCGAGTTATTTATACACATGTTTTCAGCGTGTTTTTAGCATTACCAGCGAGATGGCGCAAAGGTCGCGCTCGGCGGGGCTTTAGATTGGCGCCCCGCTCGTTGCGACACGCGCGCCCATGCGCTCATCTCCCACGCGTATACTTTGCCCCGTCGGGGGGTAGACGACCGTGAGCGCGCGCGCTTGTCTCGCGGTGGGGGAAAATCGTACGCTTTGCCGGAACGATTGCGTTGTAGTTAAGAGCGCGAAGGTCACTTCGCTCGCTACAGACCCCCCCCCCCCCCCCGTTTGCAAAAAGAGCAAGCTTTTCAAACACAGCGAAGTAACAACTGCGACACTTGTTAGTTCGCGCTGGTCTGTACCTGTGAATACGTTTCGTGCGTCGCTTTTGTTTGAGCAGCGCGTTAAGTGTCGAGCTCTGAACGTTGTTAGTTCGCTGTCATCCCGTGCATGTTGTTTTCGTGTGTCATGGGTGCGTGAGCAGTGCGCTGCACGTTTCGACCTGCTTGCCATTCGTCGCTTGACATTCCAATTTGTTTCTATCGCACTCATTGCTTCGCCTTGCGGCGAAACTGCGACTTTTGATTTCCCTCTTTCTTTCTTTGTGGATCTTCCTCTCTATTTCTCCCCCTTTCTCCTTCTTTGTATTTTTTCTTTATCTCATATTTTGTCTTCCTCTATCGTTTTCTCTTTTGCTCGCCCATGGGAACACGTTCAAAAGGTTCCCGTGAACGCTTGTTCTGCTAGCATGCTTTTTATAGAGAGGGGGCTACGACGCTCGCCTTCGGACCGCGGGTACACGGGTCAAAATCTCACCTCGCCCAAAAAATTTTTTTTTGTTTTATTTATTCTCCTACATTTCTCAACTTCTCCACTCCTCCTGCTTTCCTTCCTGCCTTCAACGCTCTCTTTCTCTATCTCTCTCTATGTACGGATTCTCAAGTTCATCCAAGGTATTGCATCTCACGCGGGGCAAATCGGCGCACGTGTTTTTGGAGCGAAGCAGATGATGACGACGAAGACGAAGGAAAGCATGTACCGGCCGAGTTATTGCGTTGCACATTCTAGCCATTTAAAGTAAGGGCGGTTCACCATGATGATACTTTCTGTGCGCGACTCACGGAGTTTTTCCGAGTTTAAACAACCCCCCTGTTAAAATCCACTAAACGTTTAGCTGCCAACGGAATCCTTTACGTAAACATTTTTTTTACGAGGAGAGCTTCACAGATGTTTTTATGACTCATATAAATAGAGCCTAAAATGTCGTGTAATGTCATTTCGAGACATAGCGGGCAAAGTGAGTTCCGCTGCTATTCTGCGTAGAGGAAGACTGCCGGTTGTGTGCAGCTGAATGGTTATATATCAAATGTCATTGAAATGTCCAATATCTGCGTGTTGTTTTGTAAGCCAATTTTGTAAGCCGATAAGGAGGGAACAGCACTCGTGGCATATACAAAGGCCTAAATATTTATCGATAACACGAAAACATGTCAAATTTTTACTCAAGTCATGCGTGCGCTGTGGCTACGTGCATGGAAGCCAGAACGATTTGAAAAAAAAGAAATAGAACTCAAACAGGAGAACGAAAAGATTGCGTGTGGAAAAGTTCATCTCGTGTCTATGCGTTTCCTGGAACTGGCATTATTTTTGTCAATTGGGTGCGCTGACGTGAGTTACAGTCAAAGGCAAAAAAGTAATGCGTTCTCATTTCTGTTCTGCAGAACAATCCCCTCAACATTAATAGCATGAATGGAGTTTAGTATTTAGGGTACATCTAAATATTGTACCGCATTTATGCGCCCTCGTATGTCTCCCTTGAATGCAGGCAGCACTTTTTCTACTTTCTGCACATTTATGAATATACGATTCCAACAAACATATTTCGGCAGACAGAGTCCATGACAGCTATGTGAAGCATCATTTTTAGCAGGAAAAACAGGCGTGTGGAGGTGTGTACGCGCAAAACAACGTCATTAAAAAAAATAACGAGGTTGTGCAATCTCCCTGGGATTAGAACCGGTGCAATCTGCATGACGATCAAGTACTCGAGCCCAAAAGCACGCCCCTTCGTAAAACTTATGCCCAAAAAAGTACCGGGAGGGATATCATGTGGGATGCGCAGTTGCATTAAGCGATTTAATATTGCGTCGCAGAAAGGCAAAATCATGCCAGGCGTCACAACATGGGCAATGCGCAAGCAGTAGAGCTTCCTAAGCCATTCCAGCCGTTTCCAGTGGCTCAGTGATCATTTATAATCATCATCAGCAACAGCCCAGAGAAAGTGTGAAGCCGCATAGGTGCACATTTTA
>JALIZH010028682.1:0-38184 GCA_030522465.1 Rhipicephalus appendiculatus | reverse complement strand
ATTTGGGAAGGATGCAACAGGATCATATCAGAAAGGAGAGGTGGGGGGTGTTGGAATGCTAATTCATAGCAGAGCAAAATGGGATAGAGTGAAGCAAACGTGTTCAGAGCACCTGTGGGTTTCGGGCACAGTAGGTGGAAAGAAAACGTGGCTAGGTGTAGCTTACTTGTGGACGGGGAATAACTGCAGAGAAAAGAATCTGGAGATAGTGAAATGCATAAGCACCGATATTAAAGAATTTGGTCATGATGCCGAAATAATCCTTCTAGGGGACATGAATGCTCACATACATGACCTTGACGGATATTCAGACTCCAGTGGCAAGTTATTGCTAGATCTCTGCGAGCAACATAGTCTTGAAATAGTTAACGCGGGGCCTAAGCGTGAGGGACAGACCACGTGGGAAGTCGGAAACAGGCAATCGAGCATTGATTATTGTCTCATCACAGAAGGAATCTATGACAAACTTAGAGAGATGAGAATAGACGAGGAAGGCATTAACAGCTTGGGTAGTGATCATAAACGCATAACATTACAAATGGGATATAAAACTGAAAATAAGAACCTAGAATCGAACATTGGCACCTCGTATTTAAATGAGAAACAAATAACTAATATAGCCGCAAGAGTCGAGGAAGAAGTAGACAAACTGCCAGTCAAAGACTGGAAGTATAGTGAGCTGCTACATGTAATCACGAAGGAAATAGAAAAAGAGAAGAAAACTATTTCTTGGAAAGGAAAGAGAAAACCAAAAAGTTGGTGGAACAAAGAAATCCGGGATGCGATCGAGAAGCGACGTGAGGCATCACGGCAGCACAGACAGGCAAAAAAGGAGAAGCGGCCACAGGATGAAGTCAACCAAGTATGGGAAATATATTTAGAGCAAAAATCCATTGCGCAGAAATTAGTCGAGGCAAAAAATTAAAGGCGAAAGTGAACGCTGGATGACAGAGATTCGCGAAAAGAAGAAGGCCGCGCCTAGGATATTTTGGAGCCACCTAAAAGCGCTAGGTAGGAAGTCTGTAACAATGCAACAACATATGGTAGATGAAGAAGGAAATCAATTGGAAGGGTATGAAGCGCTAGGTTACATCCGAAAGGTAACAGCCGATTCGTTTAAAAAGGTCGCCCAGGGGATTCCCCCTGTGAGTAAAAGTATACAGAAGAGTACAACCGAGGAAGATGTAGTACTTGAGAATTTCAATTGGAAGAAGGCCGAAGGAAAAATTCCTAAGCGCACTACTCCGGGCTTAGATGGGGTTCCCATCAGTCTCATTAACGAACTAGGACAGAGCACTAAAGAAGCACTGCTGAAAGCCGTAGAAAAGTGCTTACAGGAGAGGGAAATACCAGACAGTTGGCGAAAAAGTAGAATGAACTTAATCTATAAAGGCAGGGGAGAAAAGGATAACATTCGCTCGTATAGACCGCTAACCGTTACATCGGTGCTATACCGGTTGGCGATGCAGGCAGTGAAATTAAAAATAGAAACGTGGGTAGAGCAAAATGATATTTTGGGAGAACTCCAGAATGGATTCTGAATCGACAGGCGGTTAGACGATAACCTGTTTGTTCTTACACAGTGTATAGAAATATCAAAAATAGAAAACAGGCCCTTATACGTAGCTTATCTAGACATCACCGGGGCATATGACAACGTTAATCAGGAAATTTTGTGGGATATATTGAAGGAAGTGGGCATAGGTGACGACTGTATACAGCTTTTGAGGGAAATATACCGAGAAAATACAGTTTCTGTAGAATGGGAAGGAATAAGCAGCAAGGACAGCGTTGACATTAGCAAGGGGCTGAGACAGGGATGTCCTTTGTCCCCGCTGTTATTCATGCTGTACATGGTGAGGATGGAAAAAAGCGCTAGAAGGTAGCAACATTGGATTTAATTTGTCACACAAACAGGCCGGCGCGATGGTTGAGCAGAAGCTTCCAGGTCTATTTTACGCTGACGATATTGTCTTATTTGCGGACAGTCAAGATGATATGCAGCGGCTGGCACATATATGCGGAAGGGAAGGCGAGGCTCTAGGACTAGGTTTTAGTGCAACAAAATGTAGATTGATGGTATTCAATGATCACGAAGACCATGCGGTCTTAATACAGGGCCAAGAAATACCGAGGGTAAGCGAGTAAAAGTACCTCGGAGTGTGGGTAAATGAGGGGGGATAGATATATGGAGGTACAAGAGAAAGCATCGGTAACAAAGGGAAAGAGGAATGCTGCAATCATGAAGCACAGAGCGTTATGGGGATACAATAGGTACGAGGTGCTTCGAGGGCTGTGGAAGGGTGTGATGGTTCCGGGGCTTACATTTGGGAACTCAGTGGTGTGCATGAAGTCAGAGGTGCAATCAGGAATGGATGTAAATCAAAGGACTGTGGGACGCCTCGCGTTGGGCGCTCACGGGAAGACGACAAATGAGGCTGTAAAGGGTGATATGGGATGGACAGGTTTTGAAGTGAGGGAAGCTCAGAGCAAAATTAGATTTGAAGAGAGGCTGAGGAAAATGAAGGAGAGTAGATGGGCAGGGAAGGTTTTCAGGTATTTGTATAGAAAAAGCGTCGACACGCAGTGGAGAAAAAGAACTAGGAGGCTCACCAGTAAATATACGGCTAGCAGTGTGGGCGACATGGCAACAAGGAGCATTAAGCGAAAAGTCAGAGAGGCGGAGAGGGCTTATTGGATGACAGCGATGGAAAAGAAGCCGGCTCTCAGTGACTACCGAAAGGGAAAACGAAATAAGGAGGGAGAGGTTTTATGATAATTCAAGAGGAAGCGCTTTACTGTTTGAGGCAAGGTCGGGTTGCCTTAGAACGCGTAGCTATAAAGCGAGATTCTGTAACGAAGAAGAACAATGTACATGCTGTGGGGGGAACTAAGGAAACGATGGAACATGTACTGATTGAATGTGTCGATATCCACCCAGATATACGTGTGGGCACGAGTCTACATGAAGCCTTGGGTTTTAGGGACATCAATGGAAAGCTGAACACGTCCGCGATAGAAATAAGTAAGAGACGGTTAGAGTATTGGTGGCAGAAAGGACAAAAATGAAGAATGGGGGAAAATAAGGTCATTCTGCCTTAAGAAGCAGAGGGGTGGACCGTGAACTTGTGTGTTTCTTTTCTGTAGTAGCATGGATTTGGTCAGTGTGGATGGGGCATTGGGCCGACATGGAAAGAAAGTTTTTTTTCGAGCCTGGTGGCAGACATGTCGCCGCCCCGTTGTGAAGGGGACGCTCATAGCATCCATCCATCCATCCGGTGCAGCGAACAATAAGGTCGCGGGGTTCGGCGACAAAGGCGTGTGCAGGGGCGAACGGCTTAATGGCCCGTCTCGGCAGCCGCTTTTCATGCTGTCCCCTTCTCGTCAGGCGCCGTCTACCGACCAGCCATCGTTCGCATGCCCCGAACATAACTGAGGTTAACGAAGTTTTGCATTGTGGTTAAAGTATTGCAAACCATAGCGACGAAGAAAGGAGACACAGTGCGCTTACTCGCAACTGAAAGGTTTATTAGATAAAACATAAAAAAGAAACATAAAAAAGCGAACTCAAACGAACTGCGCAGTCGTCACCACGTAAAAAACTCGCGAACTAGCAAAAAGGCTAGAGAAGCAACTAAGTTTACTAAACAAATTTAACGTCGTAACATAAAAAAGACAGCACATAGGTGTGACACATCTTTAAAAAAACCTTAGAAATCCCAAACAATCATAAAGTATCCCTGTATATTTTCATGCCTATGCGCTACCTTTCTAAATTAGTACGTTATTTGAAGAAATAAAAACCGGCACTCGGCTGTTTATACAACACGAGTGCCTGTTTTATTTCTTCAGATGTTAAATTTGTTAGGCAACTTTTTTGCTTTTCATGCCTTATGCAAGTTGCATGTTTTTTACGTGGCGGCAACTGCGCAGTTAGTCTGACTTCACTTCTTTTATGTTTATTTTCCTCTTTATGTTTCATCTCACAAACCTTTCAGTTGCGAGTAAGCGCTCGTTGTGTGTCCTTTATTTATTTATTTTTCTTTTTTTTTTTGTCCGTCTTCGCGCTGCTTCAACCATAACGGAACCTGACCAGCTAGCCAAGTTGACGAGCTCGCCAACCAAGCTTTGTCTCACTTCTACCCTACACCTCGTGTGAGGAGATAGGGAACAATAGATAAGACAAAGAAGAAGGAACAAGAGCTCAAAAGGGAAGAAATGAGCAATAATAATAATATCTGGGGTTTTACGTCCCAAAACCACGATATGATTATCAGAGACGCCGTAGTGGAGGGCTCCGGAAATTTCGACCATCTGGTATGCTTTAACGTGCACTAACATCGCACAGTACATGAGCCTCTACCATTTCGCCTCCATCGAAATGCGACCACCGCGGCCAGGATAAGAAATGAGCACTATATGCAAACATACACAACACAAACTCGCGGTTGTAGTTCACAGACAGTCGTGTAGTTCGGTCGTCTTCGGAGAGCACAGCAGGGCTTTCGTGGCCTTGTGCCTGCTTGAAACCGGTGACCAACGTAGCGAAATGTTTATTAGGCCTCAGGACTTCTAATAATTTCAAACTTTGGCTGGTTGGTTGTGCATACTAATAAGTAAACAGCATGACTTTTCGAGACGGGACGAAATCAAAGGGAAATACCTGGACCTGGACAAGCACTGACTTTCAACTGCAGCTTAAACCACAGCCTGCGAGCTTTAACAAGAATGTGTGCCATTCTAAAGAAGAGTTTCTAGCCGTTCACTGCCATAACCCTGGGGAAGTGATTATTTATTTAAGAAGAAAAGGAAGAGAAAGGTGAACCCCGCAATTGTGTCTACCATGGACACCTCAGCAGCGGTTCACAAGGGAATGGATAAGGTGGGATTAAAAGAGATAGAGAGAAAAGTAAATATTTGGAGATGGTTGGAGAAGATCGCGGGTGGGTCCCCGACCGGCGAGGGGTCTTCAAAGATAGGACATCCTGGACGGGACAACCGTCAATCGTTAAATCCACCGAGCGTCTAACCCTGGGCGCACTCCCCTGTTTGAACCAACCATGATTATCGCTAGCCATCATGATGAACGAACTCGCGAAATCATTGGAGCAGTCCAGACAGGGCATAAAGGCCGTGTATCACCGTGTATCACCGAAGGAAAGAAGTGTAAGTTTAAGGGCTCGTTTGCTTTGTTATACACAATATCAATGAGAACTAACAGACAATGATGCCAAGGAAAATATAGGGGAAGTTATTAGAAGTAATTGTAAAGTAAATGTGAAGAAAGAAAAGTGGACGAAAACATAACTTGCCACCGGCAGGGATTGTACCTGCGACCTTCGTATAATGCGTCTGATGCTCTACCACTGAGCTACGGTGGCGGTCATCCCTCCATCCACTTTATAGGGTATATATGTGCATTTAAACGTGGGAGCGTCAGTCAGCGCCGCCTGTTGCCACTGCGGCGAGTGTGGAACACTCTTTTTGCCTGTTGGCGTCACGTAGCACGAATCACCGCGTATCACCGTGTATCAGCAGGTGATATGTCTATCTGTCAAGGATACAACGGTCATTCCTAGACCATATAAGAGTTCAGGAAAACGCAGAGGCTTGAAGCAATGAGAAATCCTCAAACACAACATATTGCTCTAGCCAACGTTTCGACAAGCGGGAATGTTGGCTCCAACGACATTCTCTATTAAACGATTTCTGACACGTGCAACAAGAAATATTGTGGATACTGACTTATGGTGATGGCCATGATGATGATCATAACAATAATGATGATGCAGCAGCCTTGTAATTCCTGATAAGGTTTAGTGCAAAAAAAGTATGACAGTTCCACTACTGTGAATCCTGAGGAAGTGCCTAGCGCGGGTGCACCCAGCGATTCCCGTTCGTAGACTTCCCACCGCTTCGTTTACCAAAGCGCCGATGACTCCAATGTTTGAGGTAAGCATAAAGGGTTTCCCCTGCACGAGTAGAATCTTGTTAGGGATATGCGCAAACGGGTTTAAGTAGTCTGGTACGAAATGATTGAACCTCGTCAAGGCAGTTGCCCCTCCAACCCATATATCTCCCTAAACTTCAGTCTTTGGATTTAGCAAGGCATCTGAAATTGATCGCGCGCTTCAGTCAACATCACTCCTAAGTGCTAGAAAACTGTTATGCTTAAGTATACATATCTAAACCTTCGAAAAAAAAAGTCCTGGTGATTAATGTTAGAGTTGAAGTACATTCTCTCATGTGATGCGTTGTTCTGGCGTTTGAATGTGGTATGATCGTGGTAAATGTTGACGCAGCACCATACGCCTTGTGAGAAGGTCGTGTCATGTAGCAATAGTGAGATTCTTTCGAAGCACGAATTTAATTTTTGCGTTCACCATCACGGTAGTAAAAGACAAATTCTTCCGAAATGAACAAAAAAAAAATGGCGTAGCTTTTACTGCAGGCGCAATGTTAAAGAGACAGCGTAGCTGATGGGCACCTAGGTATAGTCCTGGATTTTGCTGCTTTGCTGTTTTACAAGTAATCTCTTTGTTTCTTCATTGTCTGCTGTCCGTTTTTTGTCTTTTTTCTGTTTATTTCTATTTAGTTCTCTCTCTCTCTCTGTATTTGGTTCTCTTTCTTCCTCTTTCGTTGCTTTCTCTCTCTCTTTCTCTATTTCTCACTTGCTTTCTCCTACTTAATATCCTTTTCTCTTTCGATCTCTCGCTCTATTTCTTCCTCTTTCTTGTATTGTCTCTCTTTCTTTCTCTTTCTGCATTTCTTTCTTGTTCACTCTTTCTCACTCATTCTATGCTATGATTTACTCTCGCCCCCTCCTCCTTTCCCTCCTCCTTACCATCAAAGTCGTCTCACGCTACCTCCCCTTTCCCACCCCTTGCTAGGCTACGCTATATAAAGCAACGCTATACTCAGCTAGCGGGGCGGTATAGACGAGTGGTTAGTACGCGTGCCTTCGGATAGCGGGTACGCCGGTTCGGATCCCGCCTCGTGATAAATATTTGCTCCAAGAATTTCTTTCTTCCTACTTTTTTAAGCCGCTTTCTTTCTCTCTCTCTCTCTCTGTATTAATTCTCTCACCCATCAGGGTTATTACAGGCCACGCTGTCGAAATCAGCGTACGTGTTCTGGTAGCGAAACAGAAGAGAACGAAGATGAGGATGTAGAGAGCGCCTGCCGGTTCATGATCGTGATCATTCCTGTTCCCGACAGAAAAATTACGGCGAGCTTAAACAGCTTGTTGAAAAATCCTTGCGGCTGAGAGCCATGTTTTCTGTCTCGCCTGGGGCGTGAGCGCATGCACTCAACACAACCCTTCCATTCCGATTTTTGCTTCAGTTGTTTACATTTTTTTACGAAGTTGTTTCCCAAGCTAGTTGCACACTCCTCGTTGTTTCTGTTGCACCTCCGTGCAATTCTTGCAAAGGGACCCCGAGGAAACGAGATTAAATTTTGTTTTCCTTTCTTTCCTCTTTCAAAGCATAAAAGGTCTCTGGAGGGTGAACGTGACCGCCGCACTCGCAGGAGGGAACTAGGTAAACAATTTCGAAGGCTCAGGAAGAGGCGCAAAAGGAAGAGGCCAGAAAAAGCAATCTGAAAGCATGTGCGGCAACAATTACCGGCGCCGTGCGGACGATTCTTCATTCGCTACGCATCGTCGTTAGAAACCCCCCCCCCCCCCCCCCCCACCTTGCCGTACATTTGTTACAACGCGCAACAACAGCTCTTGTCTGTGCTGCGCGTGGTTTGAACAGGAGTGCGCCCGGAGCGCAAACCGAGGTCGTGCCCGATTAATAATGAACGTCTGCCACACGTTTACCAATGCGTCTGCATGGCGCTTCGGCGCTTCTTTTTGTTGGTATTGTTGTTTTTCATACAATGGATGGAGAGGGATGACTTGGCAAGGTAATGGTGGGAGTTGGCGAATAGCGGATGCCGAATTGCGGATTCTCTTCCGTTTTTCGTCTTAGTCCTTCGGCCTAGTTTTGCTCAGAGGCGTTCTTATTGTTTACACCTACATTCGCGAGGGAGCGTTCTTGATTAAAAAAAATCAAAGACATGTGCCTGTCGGTGATTAGAGAAAACCCGCACGTACGGAGGGCCTGCGGTATGACGACTAGTTTCTTTCCGTCAGCTTCGCTTGTACCCGTTGTTCTAGTTCCGAGACTAAGCGAATGCAACAGACTGGAACGAGTGAAGCAATTGAGGCACGTTTCCAAGAAATGTTACGGTTGAACATGTCTGGCTATCACGCTAACGAATGCTTGGAAATCGAGGAGATAAAAAAAAACAAATTTTGAATGCCGGAGTTCAGCATATATAAGTATAGGTCCTCTTCCCTGTGCGTCCATAGACCCGACAGAGCTTGGCCTGAGTGGAGGAGGTGGAGGTGGTTTTGGACGTGGTTCGCGAGGCAACGAGGCTTTGCAGGCTTTGGTGCAGCGCCGGCGACGGGACCGTCGTCGCGTAATGGATGCAACTGCTTCTCGGTGTGAGATGTCATATCTAACCCTTTTCTTCAGTATTGCTATGTCTCTTCGAATAACAGGGCAATCCTTCGAAGAGGCATCATGAGGCCCGTTGCAATTTGAACAAAGACGCGTCTGCTAGCAATGGAGCTGCTGCATCGTTACTACCACCCAGTCCAAATGCAGCCGTGTCTAAAGCCAGTGGCGCTTCTAGCAGCAATGCAGTTGACGCTTGGCCCGAACTCCCAAAGCTGCATGCACCTGACGAGCGACAACAGACTTCGACAGTGAAGGACACTTCATCGGTACCTCATAAACTGACGGACGAAGACAGACAAGTTATGGGCATGGTCAGCACCCTAGTGAGTGTTATTCGCGTGCTGCTGAGCAAGGTGCAGACACCGATAGCTCGAAGCGTGTTGCAACTGCTCGACACCATCACTCCAGTTCTCGCAAGCCTTCAGAAATCTGTTGCTTGACAACACTACCAGCACCACCATGGCTTCACCATCGACAAGATTTTGGATGCACGGACCCGCGCATATAAGTTGCGTAAAGCAACGAATGCGCTGCTCTGATTTACGCCCTGGGACTGACTCACCATCTGTGATGTTGAGCGCAGAACTGCCGTTACTTCGACGGCAACAGTGACTTCTGTCTCCTCCTTTCTCTAACTTTTATTCCCCTTACCCCCTTCCCCAGTGCAGGTTAGCCTACCGGGCTCAGCCATGGTTAACATCCCTGCCTTTCTTTTATCTTTATTCTTTCTCTCTCTTCCCTGTGCGCTGTTGAAGGAGTTAAAAAGTGTAAGCCTGAACAAGCTAGAATATATAAAAAGAGCGTACACCAACGCGATGACTTGTGCTTTAGTCAGTACCTTGGTGACGAATTTAAAGCCGTAACTGCTCAATCCGGCCAGATGAGCAGTAACGGCTACAGTCATAGGACTGTCTCCTTCTTCAAAAGACAATTATGTAAGTGCACGTCTGAGTCCATTATCCTAAGCACGCCAAAGCATAAACCGTCTAAGATTCAGTTTTCGCATCTGTAGGGCAGTCGGCCATACACGTGCTGAAGGAAGAGGCATTCGCAAATGCCACGCCTAGCCAGCCAGTGGTGGCACGTCAGGCGTTCTGCTAAGGTATTCTCACGTGATTGCTAAGCTCAAGAACCAAGCGGTCAAGTAGGTGATGATTGAATTATTTGTTGCGCGAACTTGTGCCATTCAAAAGGAACGCTCAAAGACCATGCAACACTCGCAGCAGTACGACAGCAGCAACCGCGTCTCCATCGGTTGCTGCTTTTAGTTTGATACACGCACGCACACGCACACACACACACAAACACACACACACACACACATTGACGCACACACACACCACAACACACACATTGACGCACGCACACACATGCACATACACACATACGCACGCACACACACACAACACACACGCACAACAAACACGCACACGAACACACACACAACACACACACACACAGCGGCCCCGAGTTGGGTCAGTGCATGGTAGACGCTGGAGATCGTTGAAGCAACGGCCATCGAGGACTCCACTCGGACGCTGCGAGATAGTCGGCAATGACATGTGGCCATTCACCAGACTGTGCGCGGCGCGTTGAAGGCGAAAAAGCGTAGTCGCATGTCGCGTTAGTGTCAACGGTGATAGTTGTTGTAGGCATCTCCACAGTATTAGCAGGGTGAGCGGTGGTAGGGAGCTCGATATGTGTGGGTCTTCCTCGCGGCGTACCGATGTACTAGAGGCGGGCGGCACGGTGCTGTCGGCGACCATGGTGGCTCCTTGGTTTCTGTAGCAACGACGGCTCTTGTGGCGCTATAGGCGCCACAAGGGCCGTCCTCACTGCTGCGGTGGCGATTACCGGGTCTTCCTGGTCCCGTCAGGGAGAGGTAGGGAAGGGTTAATACTCTTTGCCGCCTGCGGCTAAATAATAATAATATCTTGGGTTTTACGTTACAAAACCACGATATGATTATTAGAGAGAGCATCGGAAATTTTGCCCATCTGGTGTTCTTTAACGTGCGCTGAAATCGCACAGTACTTGGACATCTACCATTTTGCGGCTAACTCGATGCACGGCGGTGGCGCTCGTCTTCGAGGCGTGAGAATTGTTCACGGCTTGGCGGGGGTGTTAGGTACACAAAAGACAAGCAATTGCAGTAGATGTCATGAAAGTTGTGATGGTGAAAAGCCAAGCAGTCAAATCGACAACGAGTAAACTGCCATAGGGTGAACTTGCGCCTGGAAAAAGCAGCACTTAGAGTGCGAGCAAGTAGCATTCGAAATTCAATGCTAGCGACTAGAACACTCATCGGTCATCAGTCACTTGATCGCCGGTGGGACACGTCAGCAGTTGTACGTGAGTGACCGAACATCCTACTCTTGTCATTGGAGGTCTCCTTGGCTCCACAATAAACTCAACTAGCGTCTTGTGTGCAGTCTGATCAGAACAGCCCAAAAAATTAGGTTGGCCAAAAAATCCGGCGTGACCTGCGCCGAGCAGTAGCGTGTGGAAACCTCAGCGTCTGCGCTGGATTTTAATAAAGTTCCTTTAAATCTAATAAAGTTG
This sequence comes from Rhipicephalus appendiculatus, assembly GCA_030522465.1. Classification (NCBI taxonomy): domain Eukaryota; kingdom Metazoa; phylum Arthropoda; class Arachnida; order Ixodida; family Ixodidae; genus Rhipicephalus; species Rhipicephalus appendiculatus. The sequence goes on along the minus strand of JALIZH010028682.1, from coordinate 27,109 downwards.
TCCTCTCTCTCTCACGTGGAACAGTGTTAAATGCGAAGCATTTCTTGGCGAACTTCGGCAACTTTGAGCGTATCTATCTATTTATCTAGCTATCTATCTATCTAGCCGCCTACGACTTTGTGCTCTCCGGGCCGTATCGTTAATGGGATTTATACCAAATTTGGTGCGGCATAACATGACTGTATGACGAACATAAATGGCTGGTCATATCTTGAAAATCATGACTAACTTGTCATGAAAAGTATGATTTACATGCCACGCTCATGGCGTGCTCGCGGCCGTTTCGTTAGCTTGATATACACCTGTAGTCTTATGCCACAGGAGCGAAGGAAAGACACGCCTGAACCATAATCGACGCCAGCAAGGAACGTGAGCCGTGGCTTCACGTGCCACAGCCTAGCGCCTTCTTTATTTTCTTCCCTTGGCGTCGCGCGCTCTCCGGTTTGCGCGCCGCCCGAACGAGGGCGCTACAGGGCCCCCCGTGTAGTCTGGAAGTAGGAATGCGACATGCCGTTTGTGGTAGTCTAACGGAATGTCAGGCGTAGATGAGAGGCTTTCTATGGCGGTCTCCAGGTACGCCGGCTTAAGTCGGTCCAAGCTGACTGTCTCTTCGCGGCCGTTCTGCAGAATAGTGACAGTTTTGGGGGTGCGGTTAAGGACGCGGAATGGTCCGTCGTAGGCTGTAGTCAAAGGTGGTCTGACCGCGTCGTGGCGCACGAAAACATGTGTTGAAGTGGCTAGATCAGGGTGAACAAATATTGTCTTGTGTTCGGAAGGTCGGGGTGGAGTGGGCCGGAGGTCTTGAATGCAGTCGAGGAGGCGTTGTAGGAATTGTTGTGGCTGCTCTGGTAGCTTCGTTGACGTGAAGAAGTCTCCAGGGAGCCGTAGAGAAGTGCCATACACCAGCTCTGCTGTTGAGCACTCTAGGTCTGCCCGGATGACAGCTCGTAAACCTAAGAGCACCAGTGGCAAGGCATCAACCTAGTTGGCTCTATTGAGGCGGGTAGTCAAGGCGGTCTTCAGTTGTCGGTGAAGGCGTTCCACCATGCCGTTGGCGAATGGGTGATACGCTGTGGTACGGCAATGCGTGGCTCCGAGGATGCCATTAAGGCAAGTAAACAGCGAGGACTCAAACTGACGTCCACGATCTGTTGTGACGGTGCCAGGACAGCCAAAACGGGATACCCACGTAGAAATGAAAGCGCGGGCAACTATCTCGGCGGTGATATCTTGAACTGGAACAGCTTCTGGCCAGCGTGTGAAACGATCGACCATGGTCAGTGTATAACGGTACCCCTGAGACACTGGTAGAGGGCCCACAATGTCTAGATGAACATGGTCGAAACGACGGCCGGGTGCAAGGAAAGGTTGGGGAGGAGTCTTAGTATGACGGGAGACCTTTGTCATCTGGCAGGGTAGGCACATGCGCGTCCAAGCGCGCACATCACCGTTGATTCCGGGCCAGACATAGCGGTGGGTGAGAAGCCGCTGAGTATCCCGAATGCCGGGGTGACAGATGTCGTGTAAGGAGTGGAAAACGGTGCGTCGTAATGAAGCGGGAACGAAAGGGCGGGGAAGGTCACCTGAGACATCGCACCACAAGGGCTCATATGATAATGGATGAGGCACCAGGCGTAGTCGAAGAGAACGGGGGGTTCTCCCGAAAAGCGGCCAGCTCTCTATCATCCTGCTGTGCGGAGGAGAAGGAGGCCCAGTCGATGGTTGGAGATGGAGAATCAACCGCGGTTATTCGAGAAAGGGCATCTGCAGCGGTGTTGTCAGCTCCGTTCACGTGGCGGATATCGGCCGTGAACTTTGATATATAAGCAAGATTGCGGAGTTCACGGGGCACGTACTTGGATTAGTTAGTGCGAAAAAAATTACACCATCTCCCGCTAAAGGGAACCATGTGTAGATGCGAAGCAGCGGGCGCTATAGCGCTTACACTGGCGGCGGCGTTGACGCTGGCGCTCATCGCAGCGTTGCGCAGGAGAGAAAACTGGGGAGGCGCAAAGCAGGCAGTGATGGAGCAGTGTTTCCATTCTGGAACATGCCAATCGCTGATAATGGGCAATGAGAGACAGAAGGCTCCGACTGGACACAGAGACCCGCACTCCACTTTTAGTTAACGCGCACGCTGCGAATTTTTAGTGTTCAACAACGCACAGGAGAAATCTCCCACCGGCACCACCTTGGAGGTAAAGATCCATTGCCATATATACGGGGTGGCCAGTGAACGGTTGTGCAGCGCGAGCAGTCGGTTTTTTCAACCAAGGAACTCGCTAGCAGACGCTGCCTGCGTCGGCGTCGCGAGGCGAGAGAGGGGGAGCGTAGGAGAGGAGAGAGAGGGGGGGTGACACGCATGCGCAGTGGGGAGTGTGAACGCCGTGGGCTGGGATGCGTAGAGGAGAGAGGGGGGAGTGTAAGAGGGGAGAGAGAGGGAAGGCGCATGCGCAGTGAGGGTGTGGTTGCCGCGGGGAGGGATGCCTAGAGGGGGAGAGGAGGTTTTTCATTATTATTTTTTAAGGGTCTGCGCATGCGCAGTAAGGGTGGGCACGCGGCACACCACCACCACCACCACCCGATTGAGCTTCGCCATAAGATGCTTCACATCTAAAACATACGCCAGTCAGTCAGCACGTAAAGCTAGCATCCTTCCAGAAAATGCCGAAAGTGCTGTATCGCAGCGTAGATGGCTAGTAATTCCCGGCCGAAGACGCTGTAGCGGGTCTCAGCAGGAAGTAGCTTCCGAGAGTAAAACGACAAGGGTCTCCACTCGGAGTTAATGCATTGCTGTAAGACGGCTCCGACGGCCACGGTGCATGCATCCACCATCAACCGAGTAGGGGCGTTGCTGAGCGGATGAATAAGAAGCACGGCGTTAGCGACCGCTTGCTTGGCAGCAGTAAAGGCGGCCTGGGCCTCTGACGACCAAGGATTGGCAGAGGATGGGCCGGCGGTTGACCGAAGGAGGTCGGTGAGCGGTCGTAGTAGTTCGGCGCAGTGTGGTATGAAGCGCCGTGAAAAATTCACGAGCCCCAGGAATTGGCGTAATTGGCGCAGTGTTGTAGGCTGAGGATAATCCTGAATTGCTTTAACGTGGGACCGGAGAGGGCGTATCCCTTTGGATGTGATGTGATGGCCCAAGAACTCGAGCTCCGTTGCGCCGAAAATACACTTCGAGGCGTTCACAACGAGGCCGTACTGCTGTAGACGTTGGAACAGAGCGCGAAGATGGTGCTCATGATCTTCAGGCGTGCGGCTGGCGATGAGGACATCGTCAAGGTACGCAAACACAGTAGGGAGGCCCCGTGTGACCTCAGAAATGAACCGCTGGAAGGTTTGAGCCGAATTGCAAAGTCCAAAAGGCATCAGCACGTATTCAAACAACCCAAAGGGCGTCCTGATGGCGGTCTTAGGTATGTCGGCGGGCTCGACAGGAATCTGGTGGTACGCCTTAACAAGGTCCACTTTACTGAAAATGGTGCATCCGTCGAGGCGCGATGTAAAATCCTGGATGTGAGGTAGGGGATAGCTGTCGTGGACAGTCTTGGCGTTCAACGCTCGATAGTCCCCACAAGGACGCCAGTCACCAGGATCACGCTTTGGCACCAAATGCAGCGGGGAAGCCCAAGCGCTCGACGACGGGCGAATAATGCCGAGCTGCAGCATGTGGTCAAACTCGCGTTTAGCAATGGCTAGGCGGTCCCCAAACAGGCGGCGTGGTCAAGCAAATACTGGTGGACCACGGGTGACGATGTGGTGTGTCACCGTATGTTTAGGTGGCTCAGTGAGGTTGCACGGTTTTGTTAATTCCGGGAAACTCGCCAAGATTTTTTCGAACGGTGAGGAAGGTATCAGCATCCGGATGGCCATTGGAGCGATGTCGGACAGGACTCCCGAGATGGAGAGACGAGTCTGACAGTCTATGAGGCGACGCTGCCGCACGCTGACGTCCAAATCGAAGTATGAGAGGAAGTCCGAGCCGATGGTCGGTCGAACCACGTCTGCGATGACGAAAACCCACCGGAAAATGCGGCGAAGGCCGAAGTCCGGGGTGAGAGTTCGGAGTCCATATGTCGCTATAGACGAGGCGTTGGCAGCACGAAGCGACTGCCCCGGCGACTTCGAACGATCAGCCTTAGTCGGGGGAACAACGCTAATTTCCGCGCCCGTATCTATAAGGAACCTGGAGCCCGATAGCTGGTCTGTGACCATGGAAAGGCGGCTGGAACGAGAAGTGAGATCACACGCCGCCGTCAGTGATCCCGGCAGGCGTTTCCCGGCAACGAACATGGGAATGTACACTTCGTGGCTCGGTGTCGGAAACGCCGGTGGTACCAGCAGAGAGGTGGAGGGCTGGGACTCCGAGCATCACGTGTGCGTGGAAGAGGTCGATGACCGGAACGAGGCGAACGAGTCTCCTGCAGGGGGGCTCCGGAGTGCGGCAGTGGAGGCGGCGAGTTCGTCTATGCGGGCCTCAAGGCGCGAAATCGCTGTGTCTGTGGTGGCAAGACAGCGTTGACAGATGGGGAGGTCGCTTCATGAACCTGATCGGCGAGCTCCGCCAGGCGGTCGAGGTTGACGTCGCCGGCCGCCGCGAGGACGAGGCGGATTGGCTGAGAAAGGTGTTGGAGGAAGAGCTCATGAAGCAACGCTGAGTGGGCAGTGACGTCGTGTTCCCCAAGAAGCTGTCGCATTCGGCGCAGTAGTTGGGAGGGGCGCCTGTCGCCAAGGTCCCCCTCGGCAAGGAGCTGCTGCAGGCGGACGCGTTCCGACGGCATGAATCGCTCCAGCACCTTGGTTTTAAGGTGCTGATATGGCGTAGTGTCCGAGGGGTTGGAGAGGACTTCGGAGAGCTCACTGGCAAAATCTGGAGGAAGGACTGAGGCTACGTGGTAGTAGCGTGTCCTTTCCGAGGTAATGCGGTACAGGGAGAATTGCGCCTCGACCTGGTGAAACCAAACTTGCGGGTTCTGTGGCCAGAAAGATGGGAGACGCAGTAGCACTGCCGAGACGTCCTGCAGACGTGAGGCTTCTTCAGTTGAGGGTGCGTTCGAATCAGTCATTGTCTTCGTCCTAGGTCACCACTTGTAGGCTTATGCCACAGGAGCGAAGGAAAGACACGCCTGAACCATAATCGACGCCAGCAAGGAACCTGAGCCGTGGCTTCACGTGCCACAGCCTAGCGCCTTCTTTATTTTCTTCTCTTGCCGTCGTGCGCCCTCCGGTTTGCGCGCCGCCCGAACGAGGGCGCTACACACCAACTTTGGGATTAAGTGACGTGACTGTAGGACGAAACATAAATGACAAGTGGTAATATGGAAATCATGACATGTCATGTGCGACATGACTTGCATGCCACGCTCATGGCGCGCACGCGGTTGTTTCGTTAGCTTGATATACACCAAATTTGATATTGAGTGACATGACTGTGTGACGAACATAAGTGGCAGGTGGTAACATGAAAATCCTGGCATGCATGTCATCTACAACGCCATGCCACGCTCATGGTGCGCTTGCGTCCAGTTCGCTAGCTTGATATACACCAATATTGGTATTGCGCGACATGACTGTATGACGAACATAAATGACAGGTCCTAACATGTAAAACATGACATGCAAATTATGTAAAGCATGATTTGCTCCTTCCTGGCTGCTTCGCATTACATCAATTCCCACAGTGCGTGGGATCTGCTGGCTTTTTATTAGTGAATCTCGGTCACCTGCAGGGTTGCCATTGGTGGCTACTTTGCGCCAAATTGGCTACTTTTAGACCCCGTCTGGCGTCACAATTTTCAGGTTGGCGCCATGGCTATTTTTGGCTACTTTGAACTTATATTCTGGCGGATTTACTGGCCATTTCTTTCTAATACTTTAACATTAAACGGCAAACAAGTCTAAAGAATAAACATTATTTGCAAGCATTTCGGTCATGTTGGCCTACGCGCGCACATGTCCTTGCCCCGCCAGCAGGCTAGTGCGCATCGAGGCACCCAACGCGAGTACCTCTGTCTGAGAAGACGGAGGGACGCTCGTTGTGTGCCTACATAGCCACGCGTTTCCTTACATGCACGTGCCTCAGTTTGACAAGACCAAGGGACGCGTGCATGTAAGGAAACGCGTGGCTATGTTGCACAGTGCTGACGCCATATTCTAGTTGTGCTCAGACACAGCGAGTCGAAGAGATATTGTCACGTGGTCGTGACGTTGACCCAAGCAACAGTCGGTATGTTCAAAATGAAACTGTTTATTAGGCCGAACTTGTGGCCGGTAAACGGAAAGTCCGATTACAGCAATACGCACTGGCACTGATAGCGGCGAACGGAGCGTCGGCCGTCGATCAACTGACAAGCGGTGAAGCGCGTCGACATTTATACGCGTGTCTTCGAATATTCCAGCCTTATCACTGATTGTCGCGAAAGCTCTGGAATAAGCTCGCGTGTTCGCGTCTTGCGCGCAATCTTAACGAAACGATATACAATAATCGCGAACTTCTATAAATGAAGCGCGGTTTGCGCTGAGCAATGCTTACAGTCTCTGTGGGCGTAAGCCAAATACAGCAAAAGTATAATACGAAACGTGCGTGGCAATGCCCCCCTCTGAAAAAAGCATCGTCCCGATGCTTAAAACAGAACACGCGGGGGGGGGGGGGGGGGGTTCATGCAAGAATAAATAACAATAATAAAGCAAGAAAGTACAATTAGCACAAACACGAAAGTACAATAATAAAGCAAAAGTTACAGTTCTCAGGTTCACTAACGCGCGTAATACGGCTTCAGGCGCACGACATGGACGACTTCAGGTTGCGCACGTCGCCGCTGAGAGTTCGTAATGCCGTCAGGGACAACCTCGTAGTCGAGTGCGCCGAGACGTCGAAGTATCCTGTATGGTCCGAAGTATCGTGGAAGAAGCTTTTCGCTAAGTCCCCGTCGCCGAACTGGCGTCCAGACCCATGCACGGTCACCGGGTTGGTATTCCATGTGGCGGCGTCGAAGGTGGTAGCGACGGCTGTCGGTCTTTTGCTGGCTCTGGATGCGCAGACGGGCGAGTTGTCTGGCTTCTTCGGCGCGCTGGGGGTACACAGTAACGTCGACGTTTTCCTCGTTGGAACCATTGGGCAACATGGCGTCGAGCGTCGTTGCCGGGGTCCTTCCGTAGACCAATCCATACGGCTTCATCTGCGCCGTTTCTTGTACAGCCGTGTTGTATGCAAAAGTTACATACGAAAGGATGGCATCCGACGTCTTGTGCTCGACGTTGACGTAAATGGCCAGCATATCGGCGATGGTCTTGTTTAGACGCTCGGTGAGGCCATTGGTCTGTTGGTGGTAGGCGGTGGTCCGGCGGTGACTTGTTTGGTTGTACCTCAGGATCGCCTGCGTTAGATCCGCTGTAAAGGCCGTACCTCTGTCGGTAATGAGGACCTCCGGGGCGCCATGACGCAGTACGATGTTCTCGACAAAGAACTTTGCTACCTAGGCGGCCCTGCCCTTGGGCAACGCCCTCGTCTCGGTGTAGCGGTTGAGGTAGTCCGTTGCTATGACGATCCATTTGTTTCGGGAGTTTGACGTCGGGAACGGCCCCAGTAAGTCCATGCCGATTTGCTGGAACAGTCGGCGAGGTGGCTCGATGGGTTGCAGAAGTCCGGCTGTGCTAGTGGGTGGTGTCTTCCGTCGTTGGCAATCTCGACAGGTCTTCACGTAGTGGGTGACGTGGGCAGCGAGGCGAGGCCAGTAGTACTTTTGTTGTATCCTCGCGAGCGTACGGGAAAATCCAAGGTGTCCAGCCGTCGGGTCGTCATGCAGAGCGTCCAGAACTTCTGGACGTAACGCTGAAGGAGGGAGTCGGCCCGAAGTGGCGAGAAGTTTTTCTTTAGGAGAATGCCGTTCCGCAAGAAAAACGACTCCAGTCCTCGTCTGAATACCTTTGGAGCCATGGTGGCCTTGCCCTCGAGGTATTCTATAAGGCCCTTGAGTTCCGGATCGGCGCGCTGTCGTTCGGAGAAGTCATCGGCGCTTATGGCTCCCAAGAAGCAATCATCATTAAGGTCGTACCTGTGGCGGCGGGTCCATGGGGGCGCGAGACAAGCAGTCGGCGTCAGAATGCTTTCGTCCGGACTTGTAAACGACCGTAACGTCGAATTCTTGAAGTCTGAGACTCCATCTTGTTAGACGACCTGAAGGGTCTTTCAAGTTAGCTATCCAACACAAGGCGTGGTGGTCACTCACAACTCTGGAGGGCCTACCGTAGAGGTAGGGGCGAAACTTCGACGTAGCCCAGATGATGGCGAGGCACTCTTTTTCTGTTGTTGAATAGTTGGCCTCTGCCTTGGATAGCGACCGGCTAGCGTAACTCATAACCCTTTCCAGTCCGTCCGTCTTCTGCACAAGGACGGCGCCGAGTCCCACGCTGCTTGCGTCGGTGTGCACTTCTGTTTCGCTGTGTTCGTCGAAATGCGCAAGTAATGGAGGCATTTGCAGGCGTCGTTTTAGTTCTTGAAATGCTTCCTCTTGCGGTGTTTCCCACTTGAACTCGACGTCGGTTCTGGTAAGGTTAGTGAGTGGCTCGACGATGCGGGCAAAATTTTTGATGAACCGCCTGTAATAGGCGCACAGGCCGAGAAATCGACGGACGGCCTTCTTGTCGGTGGGTGGCGGGAATGCAGCGATGGCGGCTGTCTTTTGAGGATCGGGGCGTACTCCGTACTTGCTGATCACGTGACCCAAGAACAAGAGCTCCTCGTATGCGAAGCGGCACTTTTCAGGCTTCAAAGTGAGGACGGATGTCTTGATTGCTTGAAGTACTGCGTCAAGTCGCCGGAGGTGTTCGTCGAAGTTTGAAGCAAACACAATGACGTCGTCCAGGTACACCAGGCAAGTCTTCCACTTCAATCCTGCCAGTACTGTGTCCATAACCCGTTGGAAAGTCGCAGGCGCCGAGCAAAGACCAAAGGGCATGACCTTGAAGTCGAAGAGGCCGTCTGGTGTTATAAACGCGGTCTTTTCTAGGTCTATCTCGTCGACTTCAGTTTGCCAATAGCCGGTCTTGAGGTCCATCGACGCAAAGTACCTCGCATTGTGGGTCTATCCGTGGGAGAGGGTACACGTCCTTCTTCGTTATTTTGTTCAGGCGGCGATAATCGACGCAGAAGCGTAGGGTTCCGTCCTTTTTCTTCACTAACACCACGGGTGACGCCCACGGACTCTTTGAAGGCTGGATGATGTCGTCGCGTAGCATTTCGTCGACTTGTTTCTTTATTGCCTCGCGTTCCCGCGTTGAAACTCTGTACGGGCTGTGACGTAGTGGCCTGGAACTTTCCTCTGTTATGATGCGGTGTTGGGCGGCTGGGGTCTGTCGAACTCTGGACGACGACGAAAAGCAACCTTTGTATTGCTGGAGCAGGGTTTTGAGCTGTTCTTGTTTAAGCGTCGGAAGGCTCGGTTTGATGTCGAAAGTTAGTTGGTGAGCTTGGTTCGTCGTAGAGTGTTCGGTAAACTCGGCGAGGGCGAGGGCGTCGCTGGTTTCCACAATGTCTTCGATGTAGGTGACCGTCGTGCCTTTGCTCACGTGCTTGTATTCGTTGCTGAAGTTCGTAAGCATCACTGTTGCTTTCCCTCCACGCCACTCGGCGATGCCTCGTGCGACGCAAATCTGACGGTTTACAAGCAGTTGCTGATCACCCTCGATGACGCCTTCGACGTCTGCGGGTTTTTCAGTGTCGACGGAAATGATGACGCTGGAGAGAGGCGGAACGGTGACGTGCTCGTCTATCACGTTCAATGCATGGTTCCCCGGCGTCGTCTCGGTAGGCAGCGCTTTTTCTGAAGTCAGTCTTATCGACTCAGACCTTAGGTCGATGACGGCGCCGTGTTTACAATTAGGAAGTCCATCCCAAGTATTACTTCCCTGGAGCAGTGCTGTAGGATTAGAAAGCCGGCTGGATAGGTCCGGTTATTGATGGTGACTCTTGCTGTGCAAACACCGGCTGGCGTTATTAGATGACCCCCAGCGCTACGGATTTCAGGGCCTTGCCAAGCAGTCTTCACTTTCTTCAGCTTCGTCGCGAAAGGCCCACTGAAGACGGAATAGTCGGCTCCAGTGTCGACGAGAGCGGTGCCGTTGTGACCGTCGAATATTACGTCGAGGTCGCTATTTCGTCGTCGTCCGTTGCGGTTGGGTCGCGGCGTCAGATCACGGCTACGTCGATTTGTTGCGCTGCTTTCTTGTTGCGTCGTCACCTCTTCGTCGGTCCGCGACGTTTCGTCGGCAGGGCTTCGTCTGCTTCGCGTCGTGTTCTGGTTTCCTCGCGTTGTCGTCGTCTGCGGCCGCGGAGGATCTTCGGCATTTCGTCGTACAGCAACCGCACCTCCATCGGTTGCTGCCCTGAGTTTCCCGGATACGGGCTAAGCGACCGGCTCCGGTTTGGGCCAGTGTACTGCCGGCGGTGCGGTGCAATGTAGCGGCCGGGCGACGGCGAGCGGGATGGTCGTCGTTCTTGCCACTGTGTTCCGGAGAGGTAGTCGTCGATGTCGCGAGGCCGTTCGCCCAGCTGCGGACGCGGCGCGTTGACGGCGAATCGGCGTAGCCCCATTTGTCGGTAGTGGCATCGGCGGTACTTGTAGCTGGCTTCTCCGCAATGGTAGCAGAGTGGACGGTGGTCGGGGGCTCGCCAGACGTCGGTCTTCTTCGGCGTGTACCGCTGGCCTGCAGGCGGGCAAGATGGCGGTGGTGGTGGTGGCGGCGGCGTCTGGCGACGGTAGAGCTGCTGTGCGGCGTCCTGACAGGGGCGTTGAGAGGGTGCGTTGCGTCGGTCTCCAGCAGCGTAACTCAAGGCCTGCGGCTGGGGCTGTGTTTGTTCGGGAATTCCCAACGCTTGCTGCACTTCGTCACGAACAATGTCGGCGATCGAGTCCACTTCAGGCTGGGGCGAAGGTAAGAGCTTGCGCAGTTCCTCTCGAACGATCGCTCGGATCGTTTCGCGTACGTCGTCGGCTTTCAGCGCTTGAACATCCGCGTAGCTCGTCGTAGGCAGGTCGCGGTTGTATTGCCTGTTGCGGAGCTCTAGCGCTTTCTCGATGGTCTTGGCCTCCGAAACGAATTCCGAGACCGTCTTCGGGGGGTTGCGCCCAAGTCCGGCGAAAAGTTCTTCCTTTACTCCTCTCATGAGGAACCGAACCTTTTTTCCTCGGGCATGTCAGCGTCGGCGTGCCGGAAAAGCCGCGTCATCTCCTCCGTAAAAATGGTGACGCTCTCATTCGGGAGCTGCACTCGTGTGTCCAGTAAGGCGGCGGCCCTTTCCCTTCGGACGACGCTCGCGAACGTCTCCAAGAAAGCGCCACGAAAGAGGTCCCAGGTTCGATGCATGGACTCCCGGTACTCGAACCACGTCCTCGCGGCGTCTTCGAGGTAGAAGTAGGCGCGTCGCAGTTTTTCGTCGGAGTCCCAGTTGTTCATAGTCGCGACGCGTTCGTAGGTCTCGAGCCAGGTCTGAGGGTCCTCACTTGGTGATCCATGGAAAGTTGGTGGCTCTCCCGGTGGCTGGATCACGATCGTTCCTGGGGACACAGCGGCTGTCATTGTCCCTGTCGTCTTCGTCACCGTGGCCTTTGGCTTGTCCGGTAGGAGTCCGTTCTGTGTGGGGGAGTCCTTTCAGCCTGCGGCTGGCCCGACTGTCACTGATGGTGTCGGTGTCTTCTTCGCGACGTGGGCTCGGTTCACGGCTTGAGGGGGGCGTTTGGTACATGGGCTGTGAAGCACCTCCGCCAGATGTCACGTGGTCGTGACGTTGACCCAAGCAGCTGTCGGTATGTTCAAAATGAAAATGTTTATTAGGCCGAACTTGTGGCCGATAAACGGAAAGTCAGATTACAGCAATAAGCACTGGCACTGATAGCGGCGAACGGAGCGTCGGCCGTCGATCAACTGACAAGCGGTGAAGCGAGTCGACATTTATACGCGTGTCTTCGAATATTCCAGCCTTATCACTGGTTGTCGCGAAAGCTCTGGAATAAGCTCGCGTGTTCGCGTCTTGCGCGCAATCTTAACGAAACGATCTACAATAATCGCGAAGCTTCTAGAAATGAGGCGCGGTTTGCGCTGAGCATTGCTTACAGTCTCTGTGGGCGTAAACCAAGTACAGCAAAAGTATAATACGAAACGCGCGTGGCAATATCAGCAATCAGATAAGCTTGACTGTTGAGCTTCGATCGGATATCGCTCTTTGAAGCTGGACTGGTATACTATGTAACTTGGTACCAAATCTCGGTCTGCGGCTTCAAGAAAAAAACACAGCTTCATCGTTTTGCGTTCCTGCTGGGTGGTTGGCCCAAAATGGCTTTTGCAAGAACTCTATCTATTGTAGACAAACTGTATGCAGGCACATTCAAGGTATAATAATTTATTAAGTTATTTGCAACTTACCTGAGGCTTGGAGACCAAGCAAGAGGGAAAAATATTACGCTCGTTATGCTACGTTCTTACTTATTCAAAATCACATTTACAGTTGAATACTAACAGCTCCATGTATAACATCGCATTTTTTTTTGGCTACAAACTTGGAGGACATTGGCTACTTTTTAGCTTGATATTTGGCTCCTTTTCAAATCTACCCAACGGCAACCCTGGTCGCCTGAATATAAAGAAACGAGCAAGCGAGGCAATATATGGTGAAAGGCGTAGTTGTAAATGTGAATCAAAGCTGCATGCGGAGTTATGCTTTGTGTCATTTGTTGAAAGCCTCATTGTGCTAGCGTAAGCATGACGGAGCGACGTCTTGCGGCTGATTGTTTTCTCAGCTGTGGCGTCATTAACCAGTTTGCATGGTTGTGGCCCGACAAAGATTTTGAAAGCGTATAGCACTTATAAGGCAACCTCCCAGCCATTTGGGCCGTCAAGACGACCGACCGACCAAACGACCCTGAATGTAACCTTGATGGACGCCACACGCACGCACGCACGCACGCACACACACACGCACACACACACACACACACGCACGACGCACTCGCTCACACCACGCATACAAACACTCTCACACACACGCACCACGCACACACATTCACACGCACGCACGCTCAGACACAGAGACACACAAGCTCACACACACACCACACACGTACACACTTACTCACATGGACACACTCAATCAAGCACTCAGACACCAGGCACACACACATCACACAAGCACACGCTCACACACACAACGCACGCACACAGACATTCGAACATACGCACATATACACACACATGCAGTCAGGATTGGCTCCAACACTGCGCTTAACCATTCGCGTCAGACTGAACGAACACAGCGCTCCGTTCTGCAGTCTTCTAGATGGTGCCGCATCGTATTATTGAATTAAGAGACCAGATGTGGAAAATATAAGTGAATTGGCAGTCTGGGAGCCGAAATAGGAAGTGAAAGGAACATTAGAAGAGGAGGCGTTTACTGCCCTTACTTTTTCTTGGTTTAGTTATGTTGGCTTTCCTTTATTTATTTTAAAGACGATAGTCTTTCTTGGGATACCTAAACGGAGAAATTTTGGTCTGTCTGTCTGTCTGTTTCTCTGTTTGTCGGCACGTCGCACGATTCTGCGGCTGGCCAAAGTTTGACTGCTTTCTGAACGCCCAGCCAACTTGATCAGTCGTTTTTGTGCATACTTGTGAACATTGTCGATCAAAAAGCAAATATTACGCATATCTGAGGCGCAACAACAATACGGAAGTATTAAGTGGTGTGTTCTTTTATAGAAAATACATAGATACTTAATTCTGAAGACCCCAGTGTTTCTTAGGCTGCGCTGAAAATGCGGGCTGCCTTGCAAAAGCGAAGAGCCGTCGTCTATCTCCGAGTTCGCGCGAAGTGCCGCGTGTTTCATCCGACGCGCGATAGCTGGCGCAGTCTGCCCTCGTCGCTGCAAACAAGAGAATCTCTTCGTGGTCGCTCTGCGCGCCTTCTCAGCTTTTTACACGCTGCCAAAAACACCGCGCTTGCGGCGAGAAGACGCTTGGTCATGCCAGGACGGAAATGGTCGAGAACAGCATCACAGGTGGCCGCGGATGAGACCGGCAGAAGACTATCGTCTTTCGATGACATTTGCAGCGAAGCACGCAGATACGCGGCCAATTTTTTTTCGCTATTTTCGCCCAGCAGTCGGACATCGCACGCTATGTCCGTTACACAAGGCCCGTGTAAGAGGCCAGGGAGACAAAATGTTCAAATATACTGAGAGCGTTTCCAAGTCGATATATGAAATCTTGGCCTCCAGTGCCTGATGCTTTAACCAAAGAGCCAAAGGTACACGCCCCAAGAGGCGCGGAATATAGCGCGTCTTGTGCTGGGCGCGGCGAAGCGCGTTCAGGCGCATTGCACGTTTACCACAACGTTTCTTGCTTCCTTTTGTTTTTCGTTTTTTATTTTATGTCTCTCTCTCTCCTTGTCCTCTTTACAACCTCTATTTCCCCAACTCTGTGCAGGGTAGCGAACAGGTTACCTGTACCAGCTTAACCTTCCTGCGTTTTCTTTTTCATCTATATATCTCTCTCTTCTTGCTTCCTCAAGAATTTGCTTCACGCAAGCCAGCTGATTGAGTTACCTTATATGTTTCTTACACTTAGTCATTCATTCACAGAATCGTATTAACAAGCTTCCTGAAGCCCAGCCCTTTCAGGCCGAGGCGGGCCGCGTCCACGTCGGCACTATCAGGCCGAACCTTATGGCGCCATGGTGGACCCTCTGGACAGCCCGTGTTGAACTTGGCATGAAAAGATTGATATCATCTTGTGCCAGTAAAGCCATCTTTGTTCGGCGTCGGTGAAAGTCGCGGGACAGCCTCCCAGCATGTCTTATGTCAATGATGTCATTGCAAGCATGTAATTGCAAGCATGTAATTTCACTATCGCGGTGAATTTCGTTTCGAAATACGCAGTGGGATACGTCCTGGCTTGAAGTAAACGTAGCGTCACTGCCTGAGCCCTGTTCAACTTTACGTGTGGCAGTGGGAATCGCCTACGCCTCAAGTAATAGTAATCATCGATCTCGCTGTAGGTTTGTAGATCTTCGTTATGATTCCTGGAATGGTAGTGGGTGATGGTTGGGTTCCGACTGGCACGGAATACAACACAATAAAAATTTACCTCGCACGAAGGAGCTCTGCTGGGTGCCGACTAACTGCGGGAACCCCGTTAACGAGGCTGTCGATACGATGATCCGAGGTTTGATTTGCCAGAATTAAGAATGCCTCGGTCATGGATTCTGGAGCACATCCTGACATCTCACAGCACGAACTTATCGTACCGGGAGACCAGTGTAGTGAGCTTTTTACGGAATATTCAGCGCCGCTCCTTTCCCTGGTGGTGAAGTTTGGCGACAAGGCCCACCGGCAAGCATACGCCCCTAGAAATGAGGAGACTTCGTTCAGAATAGCATTTTCTCTCAAACGCTTTGCCTATCGTCGGCGGTGAGTGGTTAGGACACACTAGTGCGTATGCTGCTGAACTTCGGCAAACATTTGATGAGAATTTTAGAGCCTAAAGCATGCGGCAGAAGTGAAACTATGGTGGCCGGTGTAGCTGCTATGTCGAAGGTTGTGCTTTGTCAAATGCATAGCTCTTAAGCTTTGCGTGACGATCAAACGGAAATCGGTAATTGAGCGGCAGTTTTCTTTAAAACATCAGACAGCCAACTGTAGTAAGCGTTATACTGAGCGGCTCAAACCCTAATATGCCCACTGAACGCGAATATTGATATTTTTTTCGCAGGTCTGTGCACTTGTGTCGAGGCAAAGTATCGCCATCGAGATAGAAATCCAAGAACTGGCTGTGTTCACCAGGCACCATCGAAGGTCGATTCCCAGATTTATAATAATAATAATAATAATAATAATAATAATAATAATAATAATAATAATAATAATAATAATAATAATAATAATAATAATAATAATAACAACAACAATATATGGGCGTTTGCCTCCCGAAACCAGATTCCCAGTTTCTCTGGAGTAACTTGGTAAGTAACGATGCCAAGTGGTACATCCAAAGGTCATGACTACAATATGGAAACTTCCTGGGAAAATTGACAACCAATCGTTTGTAGCACGAATCCACAAGGAAATCCATACGGATTGCTCAGAAAGGAAAGCTGCTTAGTTGCCGAAAAATTTGTCCTGGTCCAGGGATCGAACCCAGGACCAACGCCTTTCGGGGCGGTCGCTCCATCGATTTTCCTTATCTTAAGCTTTCCGCCTTCTTGAGGGATTCCGCCGCACTCATTTGCAATATGAGAACTTTCTGCCAATATATGAGCACGACGGCGCTGCCGTGACCATAAATTCCATCTTAAAAAAAAAAAAAACATTGAGCCATCTTCACTGGAAGAGAAACTTGGGCTAGTTGGTGGTAATTCAATATGAAGGAACAACAGCTCTAAAAACAGAGAATGGCAAGGGAAGACACGAGATAGCCGCTGATTCGCAACTAAAAATGCTCCCCCACCTCCCCGAAGGGAATCGTGAGGAAATGCGAATGCATTTCGCGCGCGCTTCACTCCATTTATATATGGTGGTTGTGGTTCGAAGAAGGAAAAGGCGCCTAATTTCTGCAGCCCGGTCGGGAGCACGGCGCGGCGCCTTTTTTTTTTGCTTTTTTTTGTGTTTTTTTTTCTCTTTTTTAATTTTTTTTCATATATAGCTCCGCCGAGCTCCCGCGATGCGAGCGCCCTCACGCGTCAGAGCGCGCTCCTCCTCTCCACTCACTCTCTTTTTTTTTAAATTTTTTTTTCATATATAGCTCCGCCGAGCTCCCGCGATGCGAGCGCCCTCACGCGTCAGAGCGCGCTCCTCCTCTCCACTCAGAGCGGAGAGAAAACACCTGCCGCGGACAACGCCAACGCCGCACAACGCCGGATGCCTGACATAGCCCGACTATGAAATGCATTCGCATTTAAAATTTATTGGAGGCGCCAGAACACATATATAAGGCATCCCTCCTAGTCACTTGGCACACCACAACGTCTGCGCAGCAGAGCAATAAGGATCTATAAAAATAGCTAATCATGACGAAATGACACATGCTTAAGAACCCCCCCCCCCCCCAAGAAGAAAAAAAAAGAAAGAAGCGAACAAGCCATATGTAGTCAACAAAAAAAAAAAACCGGGCGCGACAGTCCACAGAAAAAACGCATTAACGCGGCAGCGTCAAATCCAACTATCGAACTTCCTTTTCACCAAGGGCTACTGACGGTTTTCTCCTCACGCACCCTTCCCCTCCCTTTTAATGTAAAAGGCTTGCATCACCTCCCTAGAGCTTTTGCCCTGACGGCTAAACAAACAACCGGTTTCCTCTACCATCGGCTGGCAGCCACACCCTCTACAACGAGCTGGCACGGGCAAACCGCCAGAAGCCGTTAAACGAGGATAGGTGTTCCCTTAGTCTAACATTATAACGCACTGCCAGGTTTGCCCCATATAACCCCTTCTCCCACCCCCTCCCCCGCAGATAATGGCACCTTATAGAAAACACATGATTTCGAATGAACGTACCTATTCTTTTTCTTGTCCGTACATAACGTACAAGTCTTGCGCAAAGCCGAAGTTCTTCCATGCAAGCGGGAGCAAATTAAGGAGATCTTTTTGGGAGCGGACATGACAACACGCACTCTACACCTACTTGCGGCACTCTTCAAACAATGGGAAAACTTATGCACGTGGGGAACCACAACCGGTCTCTTTTCATTGCGCAGGCGCTCTTTATTCCAACGTGTGCGAGTTATTCCTTTGAGCCACTTGATTAGATTTCGACAGCTCCTCAAGGTTTCCGTATCTAGGTAGCCCGCCGACATAAGCTGTTCAACGTGGCTCAGGGAACTTTCTCTTATAGCATGCGTGCATGTTTTCTGGAGCGCAGCTCACAGCGCAGCATAAATAATGCCAGACTTAACTATCTTGTAATGGCCGGAGGTGAATGACAAGGTACCCTTTACGGATCGGGGCTTATATAGTCAACACAAATGTTCCTCATGAGAGTGCAGTCTAATAACGAGGAACTGAAGCTCTCTTTTTTCAGGCAGCTCGAAGGTGAACATTAGCCCATGGTCTGTGCCATGTCTTACATTGTCCTTGTCTGTTTTTAGCGCTGTTGTTCCTTCCTAATGAAAGCACCTTCGCACTAGTGGTGCCGAGCCTGAACGAAGAGCAGATCGGTTGGTTGGTTGGATCCTAGAGGAGTGGCTCAACCCACCACGGGGTTCGGCCATGATGGGCGCGGCAGTGGGATTTATAAAAGAAAAGGAAATCCTAAAAAGACCATTTTTTTAGGGCAAGCGAAAATATTAGAGGGGTACTGACACAAAATTTCGCGGCCGAGACAGTCTGCGGGTTCGATTCCCGTGAACATGTGTATATCATCTAAAAAATATCAACAGCGAATATAGTTTGGAAGGTATTTTAAATTAATTTTGAAGTTTGCGTGAGCGAGCGACTCCCTCGCGCTACTGACACCATCAGAGGTGACCCTTGGTGACCCCCCACTTCCCTCACGTGACCACTCTGCAACAAGTTATGATGACGTCATAGCCACCATTTTTCTTTTGCCGCGTTTGTTCCAGTAGTCTATACTCCTCGGCGGCTGGTCGCGAGTCCGGGGCCGCGGCGCACGCGTTGAAAGTTCTGTGTTTGGCGACACTGCTGTCCCGTTTCCTTGTTCGAAAAGACTTCTTGATGCGGACCGTGCGGTAGTGCGTCACATTTGTGTGTGCTGACGTGATCGAGAGCTGCGCACGCTAGGTGGTGATAGTTGCCACCCGGCGGCTTGCCGTTTTTCGAGCTCTCTCAAACCGAAACTGAAACTGGTTGGTAATGAGGAACCTGTAATTAAATATCTGTCGCGCGCTGCAGCAAACGAGGTGGCCGTGTTATGGCTAAAAGGCCCCCCAGCAACAAATTGCAGCAACAAAACGCGAGGCCAACGTTTTTGTGTCAGTACCCCTTTAGTGGTTTTCACGGTATCTTTATAGAATCTTAAAGAAAAAAAAATCTAAAAATATGATTAAAGGTACACGAAATGATAATGACGAAATAAACTAATGAGTACATAGCAAGGGTAGATTATTGGCCTCGTTGGTCTAACATGATCATAAAGTTAAGCGGGGCACTGAAGTGAAGAGGATGGGACAGGGAGAACACACACGAGCGCTCGTGTTTGTTCTCCCTGTCCCGTCCTCGTCACTTCAAGTACCGCACTTAACTTTATGATAATAAGTATATACTTTTATATTAGCATGGTAGTCTCTGATTCTTTTATATAATTAAATACCGCCTTATATATGTCCCTGTTGCAATGACCCAGTGCCGACGTTCCCAGGGAGAGTGATACCGTTCGAGAAAGCTAGAGCCCATGTTTTCGGAAAGGTGGTGAGAGAAATCATTGCCTTAAATTTTGATACCTGCGACATTCTGTGAAAAAGTGTTGTATGGTTTCTACTTGATTACAATAGTAGCATTGAGCCGAGCTGGCCAGCCTTCTTTGTTTGTCTTCGGTTTCCTCTTTCTTTCTTCCTCTCTTCCTTTCTTTTTCTCTTTTGCAGTTTTTTCTGTCTTATTTCTCTCTTTATTTCAGTTTATTTCACTTTCTCCTCCTATTTCTTTTTCATTTCTTTCTCTTTTCTCTCTATTTCTATTTCTCGCTTGCTTCCTCTTTCTTTTTTAATTTTACACATGATTTTGCTTGCGCTCGAATAACAAGAGGAAGAGACTTCTCTTTCGCGCGAGTGCGCGCTCTATATGCTACAGTCGGCTAGGCGATATGTGGTTTGTGCATGCGTTAATATCATCATCAAGGTTCTCGAACAGAGACAGACAGGAAGAAGACTTCTCTTTGGCGCAAGCGCACACTCAAAACGGCTATGCTATATGAAGTTTTGCCTGCGTTACGCCTAGCGACGACGACAGCATACGATCACAGCCTACGCCAGCCCGGTCCCCTAAAGTGCTTCGCGCTTAATATGCCGATCCCTGCGACACGCTTTCGCTAACAAACACTGGAAAGAACTGTTGAATTGATGTTTCGAGCCTTTAATCGTGTTGAGTGAACATTCGCACGGTTCGGAGGGAATCAGGATATTACTCACTAAGTTCTGAGCTAAAACAGCTAGAAAACGCTTCGGGATGTTGTCGTGTATCACGACAGCCATCCGAATGCATGGCGGTAACAGACTGTAGCATCGCCGTCACGCTTGCATCCGTGCCCTTCGGCGGGCCTTTGCTAGAGGACTCAGGTGACTTTTAAAGGATACCCACAGAAGCTCTTCAGAGTTGATGTCGAAGCGTAGCGCGAGGAAAACAGGACAGAGTAAGAACACACAGGACAGGCGCTAATCCACAGCGCCTGTCCTGTGTGTTCCTTACCCTGTCCTGTTTTCCTCAGGCTACGCATCGACATGAATATGTACCAACTCGTCTAGTACTCTACGTTTACTTAGGTTCTTCAGAGTTGTTTTGCGGCGCTAGCACATACCGTCATTATGTTCCTTGCGGAGGAACCTGGATTCACTGCCTCATGCGGGTTGTCTATTAACTGTAAAAGAAACACGCTGCAAAAATAAGCGAACAGAATGAAGGAATGTTCTGCAGAAGGACTTGTTCTTGGGCTAGTTGGTATGGTATGGAAAAACTTTATTTATGTCCGTCGGGGCGTGAGCTAGCACGTAGCGGGCCGCTCCCACGTCGGGACAGATAGGCCTTGCCTCTCCGCCACGTCGTGGGCCCGTTGGACTGCCCATAGCTGTTGTTTCAAATTCGGACTGCGCAGCGCAGCATCCCACTTGGACGATGTAACGTCCTCGTGAACCCGTAACGCAGGGCACCGCCAGAGCATGTGTTCTAAGCTGGCAAAGTCTGAACAAAGCACGCAAGTGTCTGACGTCTGAATTTCTGGGTAGATCTTGTGCAAGAGTGCGGGACTGGGATATGCTCCGACCTGCAAGAGTCTGAGTGTCAACGCCTGAGGCCTGTTCAATTTACTGTGTGGCGGGGTGTTTGCTTATAATCTTGATGTAGCGCGAAAAGACACAACGGACACAGAGAACCACAAACCATAGGCGCTACTAACAACTTTAATGGAAAATTGAAGACACACAGAATATATATGCTGTTCCAAACGCGCAGGCGCAAAGTGACATCCGGCGGGCTACAGGGGGCGCTAGACAAAGATTACATATCAACAGACGATTGAAAAAACGCATATTCCGCGCCAAACAAGACAACAGACGTCTGAATAACACAATCATTACCTTTTTTCTTTAATAAAAAACGCTTCTAAAAGTTCTCGTGCTGTTCTATCTTTTGACGTGTATTGGTTCGTGCGTGGCCACCGTTACTTTGTGACGTATTCCTGTCGGAATTAGACAAAACACTTGACCACAATCTTCATGATTTGCACGTTTTTAAGGTTTTTAGATATGTAGATGATTTTTTTAGTTGTCATGAATCCAGGGTGTACATTGACTACGTCAAATGTTCGTAACATTTTAGATGCGTTTCAGCTTCATGGAAAAGGCCTGTCTTTCACGTTTGAGCTCCCCTCTGAAAGCACCCTCCAGTTCCTTGACCTAAGTCTTACGTTTTCAAAGGATCATGTGTGCTGGGGCTACTCACCACGAGCTAAAAAGGAACTTTTGCCGTACGACTCCGCACATTCTAAGCTCGTAAAAAGGGCTATTGCTTCACTTTGCCTGGGGTCGGCACTCAAGAGATCTTGTGAGCACAACATGCAGGCCAGTTTTGAAAAACAGTTGATTAAGCTATCCAAAGCAGGCTACCCTCGTTCTGTCTTGATGTCTGTGGCTGAATCGCTCCTGCAAAAGATTAAAGCGGGCACTCCTGCGAATGGTGCTAGAGCCGGTGAGCTCAAGTGGCCCAAGGCCTGAAGTTGTGCCTTATGTGCACAAAATGAGCCACAATTACAAAAAAGTGGCCAGTAGGTACAGTGTACCCATCGCCTTTTCTGCTCCCAATAGGCTCGCCCAATTGTGTCCCCGCATCATGAGCAGCCATTTGAAAGGCTGCCATGTAAAACACGCCAAGCCGTATGTGCGTTGCGCCACCGGGGCGGTTTATGAAATCCCCCTGTCTTGCGGCAAGTGCTACGTAGGGCAAACTGGTCGCTGCGTCAATGGCAGAATGAGGGAGCACGCAAATAATTTGAACAAAGACATGAATGCTCATCTTTCTGCGCATTGCAAAGGCTGCGCATGTGCGCCAAGGTTTCATGATGTCAAGATCCTGGGTAGGAGTAAAGATAGAACAGCACGAGAACTTTTGGAAGCGTTTTCAATAAAGAAAAAGGTAATGATTGTGTTAGTCAGACGTCTGTTGTCTTGTTTGGCGCGGAATATGCGTTTTTTCAATCGTCTGTTGATATGTAATCTTTGTCTAGCGCCCCCCTGTAGCCCGCCGGATGTCACTTTGCGCCTGCGCGTTTGGAACAGCATATATATTCTGTGTGTCTTCAATTTTCCATTAAAGTTGTTAGTAGCGACCTGTGGTTTGTGGTTCTCTGTGTCCGTTGTGTCTTTTCGCGCTACATCATGATTATAAGAATGAAGGAAGGTTTAAGGTTTTAATATGATTTATATCATGTAGGAACAGAAGCTTACGACAGAAAATGGCCGATTAACTGCAAAATTACGTAACTATACTTAAATGAACGATTATAGGTGTGTATCCAAATTACAGAAACGGAACGGATTGGCTCGCCTTAAGTGAGCGTAGGTAAGTGACGTTTATTGTGTGCCTAGTACGCATGTGTAGGGCTATGTAACGCACGTGTAATGGTTAAATAACATTAATTCATAGTGTGCGCCGCGCTTCCCTCTCGCCCAGTGACGCTCCTTTGTTTCTTTTTTACGTGCACGTGCTTTTACGTATTTTCAATTCTTAAGCTTTTTGTTATGAAGGGCATTGCTGTAGTGTTAACAAAATTTTTGTCACTTTAGGTTTCTTTTATTTTAAATTCGTGGACTTTCCCCTTTGCATGAGAAAGGGGGCATGGTAGATGTTTCAAGAAAAATGCGCGATAAACGTGGACGAAGAGAGACGGGAACAGCAAGTGGTAGATGCGCGTGATTTCACTTTTAATTTCGGAGGAGTGTAGAATGAAGCGAATACTTCGTAGTACCGCTCGTCCTACTCTGTAGTGTTTCTGCTTGTGTATGCGCTTATTTTTTTCGTGCTAAATCTCGCTATAGCCAACGAGACCACTGTGGTAATTGTGCGGCACGCTATATATATATGTATATATTGTGCGGGACGCTATACGCTACTGATGTGGCCTTTCTGTGAAATTCATCTATTTCAAGTTTTTTTTATACGCTCTTTTTCATTGCATCTTTTAGAACTATCTGCTGTGATTTTTTTGTATTGATAATGTTAACACTACTTCGCCTGTCTAAACAGAGGCAGTAATGCTGAGAGACACTCCGTGCCTTTGAAATATTTTGACATGACTTTTACGTATTGTTCGTGGGCCTTGGGCTAGATCTTAAAGAATAAATATAAGTGCACTATCTAAGCTGCCTTATGTATCATAGCATACTTCCTCGCCTCCGCTCGCACCAACATGCTTACGAAAATCCGGCGTTTGTATCAACTGATTCCCTGCAACGAAGCGCATTTCCAATCTCCTCGTGGTGTCAAACGCAGATTGTAGTGAAAACGGGAAAGTTTTCCACACGCAAAAATAATCGCTCCAGGACGCACGTCGACCTAGGCGCACGTTCATTCCTCACATATTTAGCCACAAAATGAACCCCGCGCGAGCCACAAACTTTGTGCAGCGTCTACAGCCGTGACACAGCACCGTCCGAGAAAATATCGAGTGTTTCTACCTAGTGAATAGCTGCATGTTTTTGTTTTGCAGCTTAAGACCACGCCTGCTTCAAAGAGAGCCTTCTTCGAAGGACAGCCCCATTCGGAATCCAATGGCCGTTTTCTCGAAGCACTTTTTTCTTCATGCTTCATGTACGTGTCCGGTCGAAGCGCTGAAAGCGCCCTCGGCGAGATATCCCATCCGCTCGAAATAGCGCAAAGAAGATTTGAAACCGCGAAGAACGTGATCAGAATGCCCGGATCCTTGGTCGGCTGTAAGCATTCCATACTCTTGGGGTTCCTAATAAATTCGCGCCACGATTGGAGATTTATGCATAAGTGAGCATGTTTTTCTGTGTACATTTGTTTGTGCTTCACATCATTGCTCAAGAACAGCCTGAATTCAAATCATTCGCGCCTTTCAGTGCATCTAAATACCCTATGTGGATCTGAAATGAAGAAAAAAAATAGCGTCCGTTTTGTACAAAGTAGTATCCTGCAAATGGTTGACTAAAAAGTTAAAGAAATCAGTGAAATAAACTGAGCTATGCAAAAACTGAGCTTTACAGTTAGCGCCCCTAGTTGTCATGACGGCGAGTGTGGAGCACTCTTGTTGAGCCTGTTGGCATCACGTAGCACGTGATCGTATTATGAGCAGGCCGCTGACCAATAATCCGTAGTAGCCGTCATGGCTACTGGAGGCGCTAAGTGACACTCCCACGTTTAAATGCACATATATACCCCACAAAGTTGGCCGGGGACAACCGCCGCTGTAGCTCAGATGGTAGAGCATCGGACGCGTTATTTGAAGGTCGCAGGTTCGGTCCCTGCCGGCGGCAAGTTATCTTTTCGTCCACTTTTCTTTCTTCACATCTACATTACAATTACTTCTAATGACATCCCTTAGACTTTCCTTGGCATCATTGTCTCTTAGGTCTCATTAATGTTCTAGTAATGTTGACATAAAATGAAGCGTACAGCAGCGAGAACGGAATGAGGTACACAGTTTTTGAGAAACGGAAAAAAAAAGAGAAAAAAGACGGTAAGAATTGCTAAAAATGGGATACTGTTTCGACTGCGATTATTTTAGTTTTCACAGTTTTTTTTTTTTCGTAAATGCAGATTTCTGGGTACGAGAGCATCGTAATGCTGATCGCAGGGGGGGGCCATTTTGTGTAAGCGTTCTGTCACAGAATGGAGGAGCGACGGAACGGAAGAACGAGAGGGAGCCGCCGGTGATTGGTCGAGGCTCGTCCGACGGTCAAGACGTGAGAATAGTCACAGAGCGGGCATATAACGGGTGGAGACCCCGTTCTGTCGATAGAATGGATACAAAACGGTCTCCGGACGACCTGGATTGGATCGAAACGTAAGCGCTTGAGCCCGGAGAATCGAATTAGCCTGTTTTGTGCTTGGCTTAACCTAATCCCGCCACGATAGTTTGGGGAACATCACCCCCCGAACGACTCGTCCGATCGCGACTCCACTTAGCGTCCATTAACCCAAATAAATTGTTAAAGTCATTCCCGCTCTTCAATTTCACGCTTTGAATAACAATGGCTGCCAATATTGATGTTCAGCGATAATAGGCGCTTTTAGCTGACCGATTCTGCGGTCCGCTCCCGTTCCGCTCAAACGCTCAACGTTACCGGAGCACAACGCGCGTTGTTGGTTTTAGCCAAGCGTCTTTCGGTCAAGTCAAGCGCGACGCCATCAGTGCATGAAAGTCATGAATATGTTGAAAAGGAAAATAAAAAGTTTTACTTATCTTACAGCAAGAAAGAAAATTATGTTTTAAAACAGTATGAATTTATTTATTTTGGCGTTATGCTTGCGAGTGCTCGACGCGTGAGCCTTTTCTTAATGTTTTTCTCACAGGACTCCGCAAACATTCGCAAACCTTCGCAAGTAAGTGATTTCATGTGCAATAGTCACAATTTTGTTTTTAACAGCGGCCACTCTCTCACCTATTCACAAACGCTTGAACTTTAGCCACCGTTTCACGCGCGTTTCAAACGCGCGGCGTTGAGGCAGCGCGTTCAGCGCATTGCCTTGTGTAAAGTCAAGTTAAGGAGCGTTTCTGAATAGGAGGGAGAGTGGCTGCTGTTGAAAACGAAATTGTGGCTATTGCACATGAAATCACTTACTTGCGAAGGTTTGCGGAGTCCTGTTGTCAGAAGTACCAAAGAAGAAGCTCGAGACGCTCCTTTATTGCCCGAAGTGTCAGCTCCCGATGTATCGCTGCAATGAAGTTTCGTAAAACGTCATCCCACATGCGCCGATTTTCAAAAGGATTGGCTGCGACGACTTCTCTGAGAAGGCACAAATCGTCGTGTATCCTGAAGTGCCGTCGGGGCTTGCATGTTGGCCGAACAACCGCTACGTTTTCCGAGCAACGCGGACTCTCGGCACAAGAGGCTGCCATTTTGGTTGTTTCTCCTCGTGTCACGTGACCTCTCGCTCGCTACAGGCCGCCGGCAGCGACGTTCCGGTCACACGCTCAGCGCTGACCGTCTGGCGCATGCGCAGTGGCCCCACCACAGGCTGGCTGAGAGGAGCGGGAGGCGAAATACGGTCAGCTAAAAGCAACCTAGTAATTCTGCATTCCTTCATGCTTTGAAAGCATTTCTGAATTCCCGCAGCTCGACTATTGGCTGTTTGCTCCCTGTCGTTCTTCCGCTCCGTCCCTCCTCCGTTTTGTGACAATACGCTCACAAAATACCGCTCAAGAAAATCCCTTCACGAGAACCCACTTCCTTGGCGTATGGGAGAGCGTGCGGCAGAGTGGACACCCCCCATCGGTGTAAAGATGACGGTGTTAAAAAGAGTTCACGGGTGCCCTTGAGATATAGGTATTAGCTTCTTAAATTCTGTTGCGCCAGGGTTGTGTTTTTCCCCCTTTCTCATGCTTTCTCTAAATGGCCTAAGTTACATTTCCACACTCACTAGTGACAGCACAGTTGCATCGGCATGATACGATTTACGAGTATTCCGGATAAATCCGTATCTGCCCTTTCGTTCACTGGCAAATATTACTTACATTTTGCTGAAAATTTGACCAGCCTTACAGCTCATCTTATGCAGAGTGCAAGCGATAGTCTATGAGCTCGGTAGGCACAAACGAAATGACTGACTTTCGATGCTATTCACACGCCCACGCCGACTGGTACCGGACGCCATATTTCTTAAACAACGAGGTTGTTTACGCTTCCGGTAACTTGTGTTCCGTCGCAAAAAACTATCATCAT
>JALIZH010028681.1:0-44192 GCA_030522465.1 Rhipicephalus appendiculatus | reverse complement strand
TAATGATTGTGTTGATTTAGCACTATCAAGCCACTTCTCCATGGAGCAGTGGTTATAGCCACGCGTTGTAATATTTCTCAGACATAGCGATTGCGCGATCTTGTCCTGCATTGAAGGCGTACGGTACGCAAATGAAAGAAAAATGCCAGAGAAAAAAAAAAACGTTTGTTTAGAAGAACGAGTGGACGATTGCGAGCGTAGCGCACGTACTCCATGAGAAATTGTAAGCAGTGGCCCTGGCGGTCCCCAAACATGAAATATCGGAGGTATTAATTTCAGCATAATCAAGGAAAATGAAGAGAACCAAGCACTGTTAACTGGGAAAGCACGAAGCTGTCCCTTGTATCTTCTGTCGTGCTGGGTAGTTTATTTGAACTAAAACTACAAAAATACCAATACCATGCAAAGAAATAAAAACTTTGTTGTTAAAAAATACAGCGATGCATTTGTGTTTAGAGAAATTTATTACCACAGACGATGGACATCAATAACATTTCAACAGAACAGACCATGCACAGACGCACAAAATTTGTTACACAAAGATAGGTATACATATGCACAGCCACCCATTCTTTTTTAACCTTGAACGCGCGAGCATCGATCCACCGAGTCTGTAAGCGCCTGTTCTGGGCGTCCTGGTGTCCGGTTCCCGGAACAGCCTAGCAGAAGACAGCTGCACAGGACTGTTCTTCACAGGCATGCACGTATTCTCCGTCATTTCGCCGCTGTGCTCCCTTAGACGCTGCTTATCGACTGGGCGGCCGATGCTCGCGCGGGTTCGGGTTAATAAAATGGGCTGCCGTAAATTACACGGTAAACAAAAAGCACAAATAAAACATGCATTAGAAAAGATACATCCCTCACGTCCCTATGGAGCCGAAGCTTACTTTATACTACTGAGGTGGACAACCTTAAAAAGCCACCGAACAATCTCTGGTGTGATGAGTAGATTCGATCTTTGTTTCCAGTCCAACATTGTGCGGAAACAGCAACTGAAAAATAACGTTTGAAGTACTTCCTTTCTTACTTGACATCGTTTAAGCTAGCATGACAGATTATAACGCAAACACACCGTCAGACACTATCTGCCATTTAAAAAATATGGTTGAGCCCTCCGTCATATGAGTCGTTATAACACGAAAGTAAAACGCTTCTCTACAGAAGTAGTTCGATGTTCATTGTATATTGACAAATGATAGTTTGCGCGATGTTTGCTGCTGCTTGTTTTACCAGAGGGCGCAGGTGGAGCTCTCATATGCCGCCTCAACAATTGACAGCATCGGCCGCCAGGGATACGAAGAAAATGAAACGCTTGCTGAACGCATCGACGCGCTCAAGTGTCTGCCTTCTGGGCTGTCGTGTGGCCGTTCTGCACTTGGCAAGGATGAACTTCATTTCAAATAAATTTTTCGCATTTTCGACTTCAAGTGGTTATAATAACGTGCAACCGAAAAGCGCAACATCTTGACAGGTTGAATGCTTAGTGCTGGCATTGTCCACGTGTTTTTTGAAAACAAAAAATAAGTGGCGAGAATGAGATAACCGCTTCTAGGATGGGCAGTAAATGCGAGGAAGAAACCTCGTCCTCATCTTTGAAGTCGGAGAGGTTTAGCGGATTGTTGAAAACAAATACGTCAAGCGGATAGAAGATGAAGTTTGCAGCCGTACACGAAGCGCCAACTTGACGGTTGGAGTGGAAAGTTGACTGTCTAATGCCTCGATAACTTCGGGCTTTTAAATGACGCTCAGAGCGAACCATCGGGATTTTTTATAATGCACATAATGAATACACGACAGCTACTCTTCTCTTTTGGAATAGCGAACGCAAATCCTGGAGGAAATTGCTTTAGTTACAGCAGGAACTGGAAGCAATAACAGGATCTTAATACTTGACCTTATAGACAGAACCTGTTCATTCATTCATTCATTCGTTCATTCATTCATTCATTCATTCATTCATTCATTCATTCATTAGTGCTCCGATATATTTTTTTTCTATTCTATGTGCATCCCTATAGGTTTTGCCGCCTGAAGAGAATACTTGCGTTGGTGTGCCCTTTACTGAGCATTCCTTTCTTCGCTATATGTAAGCGCTACGCTGCTGCGCAAGATTGAAATAAAAAAAACAAAACATGGCTGATCCCTCTGTCAAGGAATCGGTACAACACGAAAGTAAAATGTGTCTTCACAGACGTAGGTGAGCGTTCATTCTGCATTATTTCACCACAAGGCCGAAGGAATGAATGCTAGAGCAACAAATTGTAATGGCACGCGATGAACGGCAAGCACCTGGAAACTTGCTGCGCGCACCTCAAGCAGAAACGACGCACGAACACATGACGAGCGCGGACTGTCACAGCTCGACACCTAAAGCGCGCTGATCTAACACCAAGAAAGACGCACGAAACGACCGCAAAAGTATACACAGGACAAGCGCGAACAACAGTCACAATACTTCGTGCGTGAGCAGCGCGCTCCTTTCGTAAACGCGGCCGCTGCGGCGAGCGAAGCGACCTTCGTGCACTCTTTAACTATTGTACCTTCATAGCAAACTTGCGGTGGAATGACAAGACGTACAACGCGCCCCAATGCACCGATCAGGACATAAGCGCGCGCGGGCACGAGCGACCACGCCCCGTGAAGGCTCAAGCTCATCGCAGTGAGAGGCGAGACGACCTTTAAAACGCGCACTCCGTGCCACCTTCGCGCCATCTCGCTAGTGATGACGAAAACACACTGAAGTCAAGGAGCTCTGAGGACTGCCAAAGGTATATGGTGTATATAAATAGCTTGCCGTAAGCAAGCCGAGGTACGTGCTCTACCGTGGCCGAGTGGTATCGCGCCGCGCGCTGCGGAGCGAGAGGTCACTGGTTCGACGCCCGGTGACGGAACGTTTCCTTCTAGTTTTTTCTTTGATCTCAGTATGTTAGTTTATATTTTACAACGTCATATCCGTGACGGAAATACGTCAGAGGAGCCGTGGTGGACCCCGGCATAAAACACTTTCGTGTTAAAAACTTCTTGGCTATGCTATCTGGAATAGTTCAAGTAATCAACTTCCGGGTTTTGACGTTCCGTCAACTACGCACTAAGCACTCACATGAATCTGTGTAGGGCGACATTGATGGATAGATAGATAGATAGATAGATAGATAGATAGATCATTTAGCCTGATCTACTTTTTCTTTTATATTTTCAAGGTAAATGGAAAATTAGAATGGAAATAAACGATCCACTAGCCAACCCCTATGCGGCACTTTTATTGCGAGAGCAATTGTATGGACAGTCTCGACGGGTTTTTGCCGTTGCCGTCGCCCTCACCGTCATGCCCCGTATAAAGTACAAATTGATACGAGCCCCCCAGCACATCGTACGTTCTACTTAAGGGTTTTCTGCGCGAGCGGGGGTACGAACGCGGCTGAAGCAGAGATGAAACGACCCGGCCTATCTCCGCCATTCGGATGGTGTTGCTCGAGAGGCGTTGCTCGAGCAACAAATGGGAACTTTGATTTTACAGTCGCGGTCACCATCGCTCGCGAGCGCGGTATCTCACTATCTCGGCAGCCATCAGCGGGCTGCTCGTACACCCTTCTACGTGCTGCGCTCTCAACACGAATAGACTGTGCGAAAATTGCCCCTGGAGCGCCCATATTCTCCCACAGCAGCGTTTTGTAGAGTTGCGTGAGATCGAATCAAAAGAGTTAGCTGCCAGTCTTACTTCGTGTAACATTACAATTTGTTGCTATCGCATTCATTGCTTCACCCTTGCGGTGAAACTGTGACTTTTTTTTTTCATACGTAGGTAGGACGGCGTGTGAAACCTGCAGACACTAGAATTAAACAGCCTCTTACGGCTCAAATATTAATACGCAGGCTAACTACTGTGCAGCACTTCACGTAGTTATTTAGAAAGAGAAAAGCGTACCTCCGCCAGCTTAGTTTTAAGACTATGCATCGAACATGTTAAATATTGAACGTTTTGGTTAGGAAGGCCCAATTTGGTGAGCACGGGCCAGGGAGCGGATCCTCGTGCCTGCAACACCTCACTGAGATAGCAAAAAAAAAAAAATGAAACAAAGTTTATGAAGCGTAACACAGAGACGATACAGACATGGACAAGAGGTTTTTCGGCACGCATGTATAATTATGAAATGTCCACAAATTGCATAAGGTGGCTCAGACGGCGGAAAAAAAGCTGTGTAACGTCAAGTTGTGCCGTCATTGAGGGGACGTATAATTCTTCATAGAGAAGTGGCGAGCCCTGCGTTGTTGAAAAAAATATGGCCATCCTTATACTAAGCCACGCAAGGCTTGAAACAGCGAAACGGGACGATTCTGAAGACTAATGTGATTGGTTCTAGGTTGTTTCTAGGTGTTTCCAGGTTGCTTCTAAAGCATTGCTATGACATGCTAGGTTGTTTCTATGTTGATTCTCACTGCAGAGGGGTTCGAGTTAAACCTCAGACTTTCACAGAAAAGACACGGATGCTCAAACTCCAGAGAGAGAATCTCGCGATGAAACGAACTGCTCGCATCTCTCACAGATCTACCGGAAACGTCGTCGTTGGCGTGAGCCTTCCATCTCTTCGGGGTGTTCTCGCAGCTGCCGTTGCCTTTCCTGTTACCTAGAATGTCTCGCCGCCATCACTTCGCTGCCTTTTGTTCTTCGGGGCTAACTGTTGCCTTCTTCATTTTTAGTGAACCAGTGGTGAGTAGTGGGATTTACCCAGTTTCTGTGGCACATACCAATTTATGGGGATGATAGATTTTTGGTTCCTCGTACAAGGAACGATTTGCTATATACCTTCGCTGTTAAAGGAAAGGGCGAGAAAGACACAGCACGAACATTCCTTCTCGAACAAAAAGAACATCCGAAGGAGGTCAAGTGTGTATATAGTAAGCGTTGTCAATATGGAGTGTTCCCGTGACGTCACAGGCGCCATTTTAGCGTCAGATAAACGCTGCGCCTGCAGTTATGCAGCAGATAGGTGGATCAAAAGGTGGAGCTCACCACCGTTCAAGTGAACGCACAATTAAATACAGCGCCTTTAGGGACGTCATAGTGGTTCAGTACTATGCGGCCGCCTAGGTGATATCAGTGCATTCATAAAGTGACATTTACGGCATCTTGTTGTTGTCCTCATTAATACCGTGATGTCGATTATTGTCGCTTGCAATATCATGTGTGGCGTTGATGACAATAGTGAATTCAATAATGCGGCCTCAATGACATCACTCGTTGGGATTAAGGCCACCATATTGTTGCGTGGAGCAACATGGCCGACTAGATGATGTCAGTGCATTAAACGCGATGACGTTAATATTGTCGTATTATTGCCACTAAGGGTACGATATTGTAACGCACTCCCTCAAGGAGGCCTCAGTAACGTCAGGATATTCTAATCTAGGCAGCCATATTTTAGAATACAACACAATGGCGGCCGCTACGTCGCCAATAAGTAAACCCTATTTCGTCGGGGCAACCTCGTAGCTTCCACCGCACTACACGGTTTTAGTGTCGATGGGCGGACTGCGCAGTCAACCCCGTTTTTGTCAAACGGTACCAATTCATCCTTCTTATCACGTCACGGGAATAGGTTGGACCTCCTTAGACGACACTGACTACAAAATGAAGTAGCCGGTATGCTTTTATTTTTATTCGGACAGGTGTTGACCGCAGCTCGGCGAAGTACGTCAAACCGAATACAGAGCAGAATGTAAAAAAAATAGTAAGAAAAAGAGAGACACCTCGGAGAGACGACGAATTGCCTCAATCTGCCTGCTCTACAAAAAAAAAAAAAAAAAAAAAAAGAGCGGAGGTGGGGGGGGGGGGACTCCGACAGACTTATATAAATCAGCTGCTCAGTCAGATGGGCGTGACATTGACCCGGAGAGAACCATTCCCAGACTTACTCTTTGCTTGCAGTGCTTTCATACCGCTCAACCATGGTGGTATTCGCGCGTGGAGAAGACACTTTTTTTTTATTTGCGACATAGACTTGCCTTTAAGGCATAATATTTGTTGTGTGTTGGATCATTCCTTTTGCAATGACACGCACGTCGTGGTGGCTCTTGATTTGGCCTCGTACCCTGTGTGACAGATTTTTTATATCTATATTATTCGAGGTTGAGTTCAGACAACTAGAAAAAACTGTAGTGCAGGTATTCACCTAGGAGGATGCAGAAAAAATAAAAGGAAAATCAATTGGAAACTACGGCACTTCCACTACCCACGAATATTCACCGCTAATATTTTATAACACTGACAGGCTGAAGTGCGAAATGATGTACATTCATCTATACAACAAACTTTTCCTTTAGTTCAGCTGACTTCTTTTCGATAAATGCGTGAAGTAAAGTGCACTTTTTGACCCACAGACATGGATTACCTCAAAAGGTTGGTATCGCTTGTATCAAAAGTCACTTGTAATAAGATATAATGATAAGTCCAGCTTTTGTTATATTTACATCTACGCTTTTCATGGCGCTCGGTAATGTGAAATTGAATGAGTAGTAGACACATTATAAAAAAAGTCACGGTTTATCCACAAGGGCGAAGCAATGAATGCGATAGCAACAAATTGTAATGTTATACGAAGTGAGGCTGGCCGCTAAATCTTTTTGATCCGATCTCACGAAACTCTAGAAAACGCTGGATTTAAGAGAATACAGCCGCTCCAGGACACTTTCTCACCACATTCTCTTCGCATTGAGCGCGCAGCACGTAGAAGGGTATGCCGGCCGCCCGCTGTCGGCTATAGGGAGATAACGCGCGCGCCAGCGACGACCGCGCTCATAAAATCGAAGGTCGCTCGAGGGAACCCCCCCCCTCCTTGCGTCTTTTCACACTCGCGAACGACGGGCGGGGCCGGTTGGTCGAACAGTTGGGGGATCTTATCGCATGCGCCTCGGTTCGTTTGATCTCGGTTCGTTTGCAGCGGGCCGGCTCGTTTGATCTCCGCTTCAGCCGCGTTCATCGCTCCCGCTCGTGCGCTTATTGCCCGCTGGTAGAACGTACGATGCGCAGGGGGCTCTTTTCAATTTGGACTTCATACGCGACATGACGGCGACGGCAACAGCAACGGCGACGGCAAAAACCCGCCGAGACTGTCCATATAATTGCTTTCGCAATAAAAGTAGAACAAAGAAAACAAGTTGACGCACGGGTTTTCAGTCGCGAAATTGTTACATCACATCTGACAATTCTTTATCCTTTAAAAACTTACATCACCAGGATTTGGGGACGTTTGGACGTAGCGCCATCTCTCGTCGGTGACAGCGGCGGCCTGCCGTAACTGAATGGGAAGTAGGTGAAAAAAATCATATCTGACGGAAAAAGCTAGTTATCAAAAACGACTCCCGGTTCTACGAAGCAGAGACTTAATTAAACACTCTGTCAAAATTAAAGTGTCGCAGTACAAACCGCGTTGGCTTCCCAGAGTGTTTATTATTTAACAATGGGGTCTCATGTATTCCCAATGGGGGGGTGTTCAATTGTCTTGGGAAGCCACAGGTTTTGTAGTGCAATACTGAAATTTCGCCACAGTGTTCCAGTAGGTCTCTGTTGTATAGATGCCGGAGTCGTTTTTGATAACGAGCTTATTTCAAAAGATATGATTTTTTTCGCCTATTTCCCATTCAGTTATGGCAGGAGGTGGTTGCTGCCGCCGAGAGATGGCGCCACGTACGAATGTCTCCAAATCCTGGGGATGAGCACATATTCAAATCGATACCCAACATGAAACAAATCAGCCCACGTGCTCTGGGAGGCGTACCATATTAAGAGAAAAGCAACAGATTGCGTTAGCGGCACGTCCATCTCCCTTTATAAGAGCGAGATTCGGTTCTTTGATGGCACATGTCTTTAGTCTGGTAAGTAAGTTGTCTTGATATTCGCTTGTTTCGTCTGCGGATGAATGTGCTGTATATTTCATTGCAACCTTTGCAATAAACCAGTTGTTAGTAAGCACCTGTCCTGTCTTCCCTCTTGTATTCGTCTTTTATAGCGCAAACATCAAGATGTTATGTACCCACCGACTTGCCCAGCAACAAGTTATAAAGTATCTCTCTCTGTCTCTCCTTTTCGTTAAGCTGAGGGTAGTCAACCGTCTCGGAAACTGTTTCACAAGCCGTCGTTTGGAATCGCTTCTCCATAATAGGACCCCAGCTTTATATATTGGTGTCATCCTTCCCATCGTTGCTTCCTGAAATGCTTCCCCGTCGTCTTACGTAGCAAGAATTTCATTTTCTTTTCATTCCTGCTCTGTCCTCATTCTTCCTGATTGCTCATTTCTTCCTTTATCCATTAATAAAATTTGACTTTATTTCTCATTGGAAAGGAGGCAATGGGCAACTTCCGTTGCCCATTGCCTCCTTTCTTTCACTCGTTTATTTTCTTTGTGATCTTTTGGCCTTGCTACACATGCTTACTTTGTTTTAAAACCGGAGCTTTTGTATACTAATTTACGGCGCGCGAAGGACTGGCCTTCACGTGAAGTCTCTGAGACAAGCAAAGCTTTCCTTTATTGGGTAAGGTATCAGCGCCGGACTAGCTGGCTAATCCACTTCTGTTGTCACGAGCGTTGCGATAAACAGCGAAGAGCGACTCTAGAAATTTACAACAAAAGTGCGTAAGTTAAGGAATAGATAAAACAAATAAGACATGCTTTCGAATGTTGCCCGGCCAGTGCACTGCCTGTATATACTTCGTTCGTCAGGCGTGCGCTCTACCACTTCGCTGCCCTGTCACGCCATTCATTCTCAAACGTCCATTCAGACCGTAGGACAGTAGATGAAACGCGATCAGTTTGTCTATTTAAATTAATTAATTAATTTATTATTGCGATAGCAATTATATGGGCACTCGCGGCTGGTTTTCGCCGTCGGCGTCGCCGTTGTCCGCCGCCGTCATTTGCCGTATATGTATATGTATGTATATATAACCGGCCCCGCCCGTCGTTCGTGAGCGTGAAAAGAGACGAGGGGGGGGGGGTCCATCGAGCGACCTTCGATTTTACGAGCGGGGGGCGCGCGCGTTATCTCCCCTTCTCGGCGGCCGACAGCGAGGGGGGGGGGGGCGACGTTCGATTTTACGAGCGCGGGCGCGGGCGCGCGCGTTATCTCCCCCTTCTCGGCGGCCGACAGCGGGGGGCCGGTGTACCCTTCTACGTGCTGCGCTCTCAACGCGAAGAGAATTCTCTTAAACAAGCGTTTTCTAGAGTTGCGTGAGATCGGATCCAAAAAAGAGTTAGCTGCCAGCCTCACTTCGTATAACATTACAATTTTTTGCTATCGCATTCATTGCTTCACCCTTGCGGTGAAACTGTGACTTTTTTATTTTATCCTTCTTTCTTTCACGTATCTATCAATTTGTTTATGTCTTTTTTTCTTTTTTCCCAACTTTCTTTCTTTCTTTTGGTCTCGCGTCGTCTCTTTCGATCCGTCGGCAGATTGGTGGCAGTGCTGATGCACTCCGATTGCCAGCGTTTGCGTTAGACGTTCACTGATGGGAAAATAGTGGTGGGTGCACCCTAGTGGAGGGCAATCTCGCACCTATGCTTTAGGAGAAAGAAGAGGTGTTTTACTAAGGATGACAAGTGGTGGGAAGCAGTGAGAGGGATGAAGTTCCTCTCTCGACAGCAAGGAGGCGGGTAGGGCGGACGCAATGCGGAGTGTTGTGACGGATGCGCATGGGCGATGCTATTTTGTTCATGAGGGCGTATATGGGAAGGAGACTGCGTCATTTGTGATTGTATGTAGGGCACACGCCACCGCGAGCCCCTGTGGCCTTTTGTCTTCCTCGGCACATGGCAGAGCGTTAATATATTATTCTCAGTGGTGACGGCCTCATGCTAAAAATCAAAACAGGAATTTGGGCTAGCTGATGATAAGGAATAACTGGACCTAGTATATGGCCCGCTTTTACAAACAACTTTTTATAATTTTCTCTCCTTATCGTTTTTCTCCTTCATAAAGATATATCAAGCCAGAATTTTCCGACACATCTAGGATATATTCTTTTGCCCTGCTTACTGTTCTTGTTCAAAGAAAAAGAACCGCAGTTTCACCCTGAAGGGCGAAGCAATGAATGCCATGGCAATAAATTGTAATGTTATACAATGTAAACCTGGTAGCTAACACTTTTGGAGCTGATCTCGTGTGACTCTGGAAAAAGCTGGAGTAAAAAACTGCGGTCGCTCCAGGAATAGAAGCGCTGCTCGCACTTATCGCGTTGACAGTACAGCACGTAAAAGGTTATACAAGCCGTCTACTTATGACTATCGAGGTAGCACACGCGCCAGCGATCGTGACCGCGCCCTTAAGTTAAGGTTAGAAGTTGGCTGCTCGAGTGACCCCCCCCCCCCCCCTTCCTACATCTCGTGAGACACCAATAAAACTAGTGGGGCGTTTCGCCTCTTCTTGAGTAGCAATCGATGGCAGGCCTCGCACGTGAGGTGAAGTTATCGTATTCGCCTTATGTGTGGCGGAGATGAGTCGGCTCGTTTCATCTCTGCTTCAGCCACGCTAAAGCCCCCACTCGCGTACGTTTGTCCATGGGTAGAACATAAGGTGCTCGGAGGTAAATAATGGATTTAGACTTTGCACGAAACATGACAGCAACGCCGTTGCTGTCATGTTTATAGATGGCGCTGTTATAATAAGACAATCAGGGAGCCTAGATGACCGGGCCGTTTTAGGGTGGAGACATCTTCAAAAAGTGCCTTCAAGAAACTCAGCCAAACCAGCAAGTAATGGGGCACGCTGTTGCCAGCTTCCACCAAATCTAGCATAGTTTTCTGTGCGCCGCCATTTTGGTCCCAACCGCCGCTCCCCTGAGCTCTTGCGACGTAACGCTGAGCGACGCTGACGCGAGCTCACGCAAGGGAGGGAACGGCTGACGGCCAGCGAGCGCGTCTCCGTGTGGACGCGCGGACGCGTCCCGTATGTAGGCTGCCTACTCGCAATGCGTGAACGCAGCAACGACAACTTCGGTTATCTATGCATTCGCGAACACAGTGAAACACATATAACATGTCCGGCAGCAAAAAACAGTGAACGAAATGCGCAGTACTCACAGAGCAAATACGAGACGCACTGGTGGGCACCCAGCCGTCTCGATTTATTTGAGCGAGCCAGAGTAGCCGTCGGCCCGCGCTCACTGGAAACGGAACATTCGCAAGCCCTTTCTGTTGTGGTTAGGGCACAGCGGTACGCAGCAATCAGGCATTCTCAGGCTTCACCGGCAGCGTTTAACACGATATCGCTACGTTCGGCGCCGCATTGTCGATTATTAAACGGTACCGGGCCGTAGGCGCAGTGCGGGCACCAAGATGGCACAATAGCGCGGCGCCGCTGTCTGGCAACATTGTGTTTTGGCGGGCGGCGGTGCGTTGGCGGCATGTAGTGGGTCAAAGGCTGACATCACCCTAAAACGGGCGGTCATGTAGGCTCCCTAAAGACAATGGGCTGTGACAGTACGTGATATGTATCGCCCTCTCCTCTCCTACGCTTCCCCCCTCTTTCTCCTCTCCTACGGTCCCCCCCTCCCCCTATCTTGCCTCGTGGCGCCGACGCAGGCAGCGTCGCGAGGCAGCAGCGGCAGCGTCTTGACTGAAAAAATTGAAGGACACTTTGTACATTCCAAAGTGTGTTCGGCGAAAGCGTGTGGCCATTCCACTGATTATGCCATGTCTTTTTTCTTTTACACTCTCAGTGGGATAAGACACAAACCGAATTGGTGCGTGTTTTCTTCTTTAATTTTTTACCGCGAATCGCAGCGAGACGTGAGACTCATCTTCCTCCGTTCGCATGCGTTAGTTTATTCTCGCGTTTGGCGCATCGTGCAAACGCCATCCGCGTTGCAGCTCTTAAATTGACGGACCCTTTGTAAATTGGAAAGTGTATTCCGTGAACGCCTGGGTCCATTGAGACGGCGTCGGTCAGAATGATTGCAAACTCTAGGCACAGCGACGCTACGCAAGCAAAGCGCGAGCTCTAAAGAGTCCGACGCGACCGGCGTCCGTCTGCGCATCCCGGCGGCCACCTGGCTCCGTGCCAGAGCTCGGATGGACGGACGGACGGACGGACGGACATGGACGGATGGACGGACGGACGGACGGACGGACAGACGGATGGATGGACGGACGGACTAACAGACAGACAGACGGACGGACGCCGGACGGAGGTCGGACGGACACCGGACGGACGTGAGCATGAGATAGAAAAGGCTTTCGCCTTAAAGATTACACCATCTCCCGCTAAAGGGAACCATGTGTAGATGCGAAGCAGCGGGCGCTAACGCTTACACTGGCGGCGGCGTTGACGCTGGCGCTCATCGCAGCGTTGCACAGGAGAGAAACCTGGGGGGCGCAAAGCACGCAGTGATGCTAATGGGCAATGAGAGACAGAAGGCTCGGACGGGACACAGAGACCCGCAGTCCGCTTTTAGTTAACGCGCACGCTGCAAATTTTTTTTCGTTCGACAACGCACAGGAGAAATCTCCCACCGGCACCACCTTGCAGGTCAAGATCCATTGCCATATATACGGGGTGGCCAGTGAACGGTTGTGCAGCGCGAGCAGTCGGTTTTTTCAACCAAGAAACTCGCTAGCAGACGCTGCCTGCGTCGGCGTCGCGAGGCGAGAGAGAGGGGAGAGAGGGAGGGGACGCGCTTGCGCAGTGAGGGTGTGGCCTCCGCGGGGAGGGATGCCTAGAGGAGAGAGAGGTGGAGAGAAGGTTTTTCATTTTCATGTTTTTTAATGGGTTGGCGCATGCGCAGTGGGGGTGTGGACGGACGGACGGACAGACGGACACCGGACGGACGTGAGCATGAGACATTAAAGGCTTTCGCCTTAAAAAACCGACTGCTCGCGCTGCACAACCGTTCACTGACCACCGCGTATATGTAGGCACTGGATTTCGACCTCCAAGGTAGCGCCTGTGTGAGATGTCTCCTGTGCGTGCTTAAACAATAAAAAAAAATCACAGCGTACATGTAAAATTAAAGTAAGCTGCAAGTCGCCATGACT
This sequence comes from Rhipicephalus appendiculatus, assembly GCA_030522465.1. NCBI lineage: Eukaryota > Metazoa > Arthropoda > Arachnida > Ixodida > Ixodidae > Rhipicephalus > Rhipicephalus appendiculatus. The sequence continues at coordinate 31,164 of JALIZH010028681.1, read as the reverse complement.
CTCATCGACCCTTTAGTATAAACGTGCCCGATCTCCCGTCGTTGATGATGTACTGCGCAGAACTCGCGGAAGATTCACGGTTTACCGATGAACCTCCGCAGCTTCGCCCACTCATCATCATTCACTCCGTCGATATGCTGTGATTTTTTTTTTCCGTCTTATTAATGAGTTGGTACACAAGGGCGCCACTTTTGCGTGCGCGTCTCAAGGGCAGTTTTCAATTTGAACAAAATGTGGGAGCGTTGCGTGATAGAAAACACGCTCAAGCTCCTCCAAGATCTGCGTACCGCGAGCGGTAAATGGTGCCTAGAAATAGCTTACCGTTATACCGCCGGCACTAGCATGGCGCGTGGCTGCGTTGGCTAGCGCAGCGGGCTGCGGAGCGAGGAATCGCTGGTTCGAATCCCCAGTCAGTTGCTTTCAAATCTTTTCTATTAATTTGTCTATCTTTGTGTTTCTTTTATATATATAAATAGGTATACATATTCCGGGACATGACGGCGACGGAAAAACTAAGCCGAGAGTGTCCATATAATTGCTATCGCAATAAAACGAAAGATGAGGTTGACGTTTGTGCGTGAATATCGGCAAATATAGGTTCTCTTCTTCTTGTTACAGCTTCTATTTCACTTGTTAGAATGTCTAAGTAACGAAACTGTGTGAGTTATGTCTCAGAAGTGCACCCCGTTTCGCGCCATTCCATAACAGTGATCGACTGTATTGTGGGCTATTGTAGTCACTGGCGGGCAGCCAGTGTCGGTTAACGCAAGCCAATGTAGGATATTGTTGGCCAAACTTTTGCCGACACCGGCTAAGCGTTGGCTAATGCTGACATACTGATATAGCCAACGTTAGTGTAAATGCATATCGGGTCCCTTATGCAGTCCCCTACGATGACTAATTGGCGAATGCCATTTTCTGTTTCTTCTCAGTCGGTGTACTGTTCCTGACCCTGCGAAAGCATTGCGCACCTTATGTGGTGTTGCATTGCTTTCAGGAGCGTAGGCACCTCCGCTGGTTTCGCACAGCCCCCAGAGATCGGCGCAAGTTTGACCAAGCGGTGACGTACGATGACGTCGTTATGTGACGTCATTTGTGGCGACAACAAAGTTACGCCATGATGACGTGAAAAATTTTAGCGTCTTGTGACATCATGGTGACGTCACGTGGTGACGTCGTTATGGTGAAGTGATCACGTGATGATTTTTTTTCATTTTGGTTGACGCCGTTGGGAGACGCTGGCGTGGTACGCTGGTCTATTTTCATTTGTGTTGACCCAGAGAGAGAGACTATTTATTAGCAAAATAGAGATTTTTTTCGGCGTCTATATATCACAGGCATGCTGCTGTTGTCGCGGGCTGAGAGGCCGTGGTGTCTCGTTGAAGCGGGCATCTAAGGCTTCCGCCTTAATAAAACTTAATGACTGCCTGTGTTGGCTAACTGTCGCTAAATGTCTGCCAGTCTTATCAAACGGGTAAGCGATGATTCGTGCTGTCTAAGGAGATGTTTTGGCAATTATAACCGTTATTGTAAGCAATCCACTACGTTAAAGGCAAGATTCTCTTCTGTCAAATGTGCCCGACTGCTGGCCTGAATGTCGTCGGATTGTATCACGGCCACGGCGGCCACATTTTGTTGAAAACACAGTGCTGGAGACCTGTACGCTCAGAATTACGGGCGCGTTGAAGATGCCCAGGTGGTCGAAATTTCCGGAACCCCCCCACTGTGGCGTCTCTCGTAATGATATCGTGGTTTCGTGACTACAACCTTTAAATTATTAAGATTATTTCTTCGGTAAACCTCATCCCATTAGTGCCCTGTCATATGCATGTCAACGAAAAACTGAGTAGCTTTTGCATACTTTTTACGCTATCCAAAAAATACAACACCCACCGTATGCTTGTATCGACAGCTATCCAATTAATGCTCCTACTGCCTTTCAATGTCAACGTTTTTTTTTAAGCCAAAATGGATTTCAGACTCCTTTTGTCGGATCATATTGCCTAATGAGGCCACTGAATTATTCGAAGCCTGTGATTAGCATACCAGTGCCATGGTAAAGCTCCGAATGAAATGCACCATATCATCGAGTTAATATAGGAAAAAGCAAACAAACAAAGGCACGTACAGAGAAACAAGCTCTCTCATTAGGGATAACGACGCCCTTCGTACGCTATATGTTCTATGTAGAATGCGCAGAGTGCTCACAAAATACCCGGCAGCTCAGGCTGGGCCGCTGTTTGCGCACTAGGTACATCGTCCATGCTCTCCCCTGTTGCCCTCAGCGCAGATACAGAGGGAAGCGCTCGCGTGAAACGAGTTCGTCAGCAGACTTAATCCCCATGAGACGATGCCATGAGTCGTGGCTAATGAAACTTTCGCTCTCTCCATTTCCCTTTCATATTACTGCGAGAACAATTGTATGGACGCTCTCCGCGAGTGATTTTACGGCCGCCGTCAAAGTGATGTTCCGTAAATGTTGTTTTTACTTCCGTTAATCACGCAACACTGCGACTACATCAAACAGGCACTAACGCGTTGGTCTTTATTTTGACCTGTTTTGAATGAAAAAACCTATGACGTACCTCTCTTAAAGTATTATATATATTTGCAGCGAATTTACCTAACGAATCTTTCGTAAAGCATGACACCTTTACTGAAGCAACTCAGGCGCAAACTAATAATTGCGCACCGATATAATTGCTATAGGGACGTATTAACAACACTGGACTGCTCATTGACCACTCTTAACCGTAAACAGTTAACCAATACTAATGAGCACGTAATGAAGCGAGGTAGGTAAGCGATAGACGTGTGCTACTTCAGTGAACTGTTATAAGACCTGGATAACCAATATTAGTGAATGGTTAGACAACAGCAGATAAGACTACACTAGCCCTCAATTAACCAGCAGCTAACCAATAATGCGAAGAGATACGGCACGCTACCCACACAGTACAGATTTTTCAACTCGAATTTAGGTTATATCGTATATTTAGACTTATTTATTGTTTCGTAGGATAATTTACATGTGCTACATTGTGTCAGTGTGACCAGAACTTTCATTTCAGGAACAAGCAGTCATGTTAGACAGACAGACAGACAGACAGACAGACAGACAGACAGACAGACAGATAGATAGATAGATAGATAGATAGATAGATAGATAGATAGATAGATAGATAGATAGATAGGCGTGCGCACGAGGGGGGGCAGAGGGGGCGGCCGCTCCCCCTAATCAATTAAGAGGGGGGCGCAAAGTCAGCCCCATACAATGACATAATAGGGAAGGGGGGGCGCTGCGACTCGGGGGGGGGGGTTGCAAAATCAGCCTCATAAATTAACATAATAGGGAGGGGGGGCGCTTTGACGAACTTTCGCCCCACCCCCCCTGAAGGGGAATCCTGCGCACGCCTATGGATAGATAGATAGATAGATGCAAAGAGGCTTGCCTTTCATTGGATCTTGCTTTAAATCTTACACAAGCGAAGTAAAAGGCATACATACATACAGATACACAGAAAACCACACGTGGGTGTCCAGAAAGCTTCTGTTTGGGCTTTTTAATGGAAAAGCACGCGTCCGTCACAATAAGCGAAGCCGTCTTCCTACGCACTGCCGGCTGAAAATCCATTGATGTTCTCTGTCTGTCCATTCTAGGGTGCTGACTGCCTCGAAGTGAATTTTCTCACAATCCTTTTTTTTTTTAATCTTTCTAGTGTATCATGCTGCCATTGTGCGTGACATTTCTGGCGAAGAAAAATACTTCAAAGAATTTTATTTGTTCCAAAGAAAGGCGCTGGGAAAAAGGAATATACATTATAAAGAAAGCAGGCACATGCGTTTGCGAACAGGAACTTTGGGCGAGGAATGACGAAAAATTACTTTTTTTTTGTGTCAGAAAAAGTGCTTCGCGCAATATGCTTACAATTAGAGGATCTATCTGTTCATCCTATTGTACCATCATTTCTTTCTTTCTTTCACTTTCTTTCTTTCTTTCTTTCTTTCTTTCTTTCTTTCTTTCTTTCTTTCTTTCTTAATTTCTTTCTTTGTTTCTTTCTTTCTTAATTTAAATCAACCATTTCATAATGCACCCATGGATTAAGCATTTTTCTTTCGCTTATTTAGTTGTTTGTTTTATTTCCCCTCTCATCTATTTGCTTCACGGATTATTAAATTCATTACTTCATTCATTCATTGGTTTGTTCATCGATCGTGAGTCACTGTCCTGTCATTCACTCAGATATTTTTCCTTTCTGTTCTTTCTTTCTTTCTTTCTTTCTTTCTTTCTTTCTTAATTTAAATCAACCATTTCATAATGCACCCATGGATTTAGCATTTTTCTTTTGCTTATTTAGTTGTTTGTTTTATTTCCCCTCTCATCTATTTGCTTCACGGATTATTAAATTCATTACTTCATTCATTCATTGGTTTGTTCATCGATCGTGAGTCACTGTCCTGTCATTCACTCAGATATTTTTCCTTTCTGTTCTTTCTTTCTTTCTTTCTTTCTTTCTTTCTTTCTTTCTTTCTTTCTTTCTTTCTTTCTTTCTTTCTTTCTTTCTTAATTTAAATCAACCATTTCATAATGCACCCATGCATTTAGCATTTTTCTTTTGCTTATTTAGTTGTTTGTTTTATTTCCCCTCATCTATTTGCTTCACGGATTATTAAATTCATTACTTCATTCATTCATTGGTTTGTTCATCGATCGTGAGTCACTGTCCTGTCATTCACTCAGATATTTTTCCTTTCTGTTCTTTCTTTCTTTCTTTCTTTCTTTCTTTCTTTCTTTCTTTCTTTCTTTCTTTCTTTCTTTCTTTCTTTCTTTCTTTCTTTCTTTCTTTTCTTAATTTAAATCAACCATTTCATAATGCACCCATGGATTTAGCATTTTTCTTTTGCTTATTTAGTTGTTTGTTTTATTTCCCCTCTCATCTATTTGCTTCACGGATTATTAAATTCATTACTTCATTCATTCATTGGTTTGTTCATCGATCGTGAGTCACTGTCCTGTCATTCACTCAGATATTTTTCCTTTCTGTTCTTTCTTTCTTTCTTTCTTTCTTTCTTTCTTTCTTTCTTTCTTTCTTTCTTTCTTTCTTTCTTTCTTTCTTTCTTTCTTTCTTTCTTAATTTAAATCAACCATTTCATAATGCACCCATGGATTTAGCATTTTTCTTTCGCTTATTTAGTTGTTCGTTTTATTTCCCCTCTCATCTATTTGCTTCACAGATTATTAAATTCACTACTTCATTCATTCATTGGTTTGTTCATCGATCGTGTGTCACTGTCCTCTCATTCACTCAGATATTTTTCCTTTCTTTCTTTCTTTCTTTCTTTCTTTCTTTCTTTCTTTCTTTCTTTCTTTCTTTCTTTCTTTCTTTCTTTCTTTCGTTCTTTCTTTCTTAATTTAAATCAACCATTTCATAATGCACCCATGGATTTAGCATTTTTCTTTCGCTTATTTAGTTGTTTGTTTTATTTCCCCTCTCATCTATTTGCTTCACGGATTATTAAATTCATTACTTCATTCATTCATTGGTTTGTTCATCGATCGTGAGTCACTGTCCTGTCATTCACTCAGATATTTTTCCTTTCTGTTCTTTCTTTCTTTCTTTCTTTCTTTCTTTCTTTCTTTCTTTCTTTCTTTCTTTCTTTCTTTCTTTCTTTCTTTCTTTCTTTCTTAATTTAAATCAACCATTTCATAATGCACCCATGGATTTAGCATTTTTCTTTCGCTTATTTAGTTGTTTGTTTTATTTCCCCTCTCATCTATTTGCTTCACGGATTATTAAATTCATTACTTCATTCATTCATTGGTTTGTTCATCGATCGTGAGTCACTGTCCTGTCATTCACTCAGATATTTTTCCTTTCTGTTCTTTCTTTCTTTCTTTCTTTCTTTCTTTCTTTCTTTCTTTCTTTCTTTCTTTCTTTCTTTCTTTCTTTCTTTCTTTCTTTCTTTCTTTCTTTCTTAATTTAAATCAACCATTTCATAATGCACCCATGGATTTAGCATTTTTCTTTTGCTTATTTAGTTGTTTGTTTTATTTCCCCTCTCATCTATTTGCTTCACGGATTATTAAATTCATTACTTCATTCATTCATTGGTTTGTTCATCGATCGTGAGTCACTGTCCTGTCATTCACTCAGATATTTTTCCTTTCTGTGCTTTCTTGCTTCTTTTTCTATTTCATTAAACCATTGTTGTTTATTGCTTCCCGTCCTTGATTCCGAGAATAAATATTTATCATGCCTTTCATTCAATTTTATGTTTTTTTTTTCATTTTTTTCCTTTTATGAAAAAAATCTGGTCTATGTAGTAAATGTTTCACTCATCAGTACGTTCTTGGATTCACAACTGCTGACGCTGCATTCACCTTGTCACGCATTCATTCTTTCTGTCACTCGTTCATACCTCCTCTTGCAAAACCACGTGCTTTGAGATTTGAAACAGCTCGAAAGGGTCCCACGTTTCAGGAAATTTCCGTAGAGGAAAATGTTTTTGTGGTTTATTGCTTTCTTTCATTGCCTGCTTGCTTAGTTTGTTTGCTCGTTTGCGCGTGCTACGACTGAAGTAAAATTTCATGGCCCGCCGCGCCAAACGCTTAGATACTGCTTGCATCTACTTCCTCGAGTTTTGTTTTACCCCGTCACGCCTCTCTTTACAGTTTATTTTTTGAGGCACCGCTCTGACCCCTGCTAAGGGTCCGGTTTGTTTAGTGTCCCTTGCACCAAAAAAATCAATTAAACAAATAAAACATTGTAACACAGAGTGATCGCCACCGTCCTTGCAACTTGACGCCATGTCCAGCGCGCGCGAGCGCTCACTAGCTTTTGTGGCACACACAATGTCGTGAAACCATACCCGACAAGCGAGGTTGAGAGACGGTAAACAGGGAACGCTCTTTCGGAAAAATCATTACAGGCATTCTCTATCGTTCGCAGCGATCTGTTGCTGCACAGCCGGGATCATTTTGAAGCAAGCACTTCGCATAGGCTGCGCCGTTTCACTTTCATTAAATGCGGGCCGAATGAGTTGTGTTACAAAGCAAGGCTTGAACTTCAGAAATCTGCAAAGTGGCTGGTGCGATGTTTCGTAAAACGCGTAATAGAGAATTCGTAGAAGCCTGCTAGCTCGAGTTAATACTGCATCTCCCTCAGTGATAGAGAATTCGTTTATAATGTAGCAGCAGTGATTAGGAATCTATTTGAATCGTGGAACTCGTATGGGTGAGTTGACGGCTAGCAGAACGCTTTGCAGTGGTAACAGGAGCAACACTGCATTTGGCCGCGAATAGCAAAAACGTAGAGCTGGAGAATGATGACCTGATTTTTAATCACCTATAACAATCAGCTCTGCTACTGCAAAATATATTTCCTTTTCTGTCATCTTTAATGGAAATTCTGTAGTTGTAAAAGGTTTTTGACGTAAAGCGCCAACGAACGAGAAGGAGCGCTTACTTACAACGGAAACGTTTTATTCCCAACTCCCCCAGTTTGCCATTTCACTGATGTTGTTGAAACGACGGAATCCCTAAGTGTAGTCGGTTTTATTTCTGTAAGAGGGCCGCGTTTGCGAGACACACTAAGTCGTACTCTATCAGCGGCCATTTTTCACGTCTTACGAACGTTACAGGCTTGTGGCTTTATGTACGTAGTACGTCCCTTATTGCACTACAAACTCTTTCGAACGCCGACGCGAATTGCGTAGCCAGGGCAACTTGTCTTACGGTGGTTGAGTGTGTGACTCCAATAAGTGGTGCTCCCTCTGGAAGGTATGCGAGCCACAGTCGATTACGCTAGAATGCACCACGACTGCCGTAAAAATAGCAGCGATTCCGATTTCGATGAGGACAGCCGCGGCTGTGGTTGTGCTTTGAACGAGATATCACGAGATACCGCGAGAGCGCTCTACAATGCACAAAGCGAAGGCCTAATCCTGTGGTTGCCTTCTAAACATACGTGACAGACGATATCTGATTGGCTCGCGTATACGGTCAACAAAAAAGTCACAGTTTGGCCGCAAGGGAGAAGCAATGAATGTGATAGCAAGAAATTGGAATGTCACACGAAGATTGACGAGGAGCTCGATATTTGCAACTTCCCGCTGAAGCACAAAGAAGGACGCTCGAAAAGGACGCGCAGGTATACACAGGACAAGCGTAAACTAACGACTATCACTTTTGTTACGCCTTTGTGTTTGAGAAACACGCTGAAACTGTCGGCAACGCAGAACCCGACGCTCTTAGATATTTCTTCTTTTAAAGTGCGGCGCGCGGGAATGCGTCTCCTGCCACGCGGTGGCGTGTGACGCAAGGTGTGGGTGGTGTTCTTTTCTTTTTGTTTTTTTAAAGATGATAGTCTTTCTTGGGATACTTGAACGCAGAAATCGAAGAAGAATGAACATATCACGCATCGACGTGGCGTAACACATGCTAAACATGCGCAAATGTCTCAACCTTGCCAATAGCAAGGTAATTATATCTTGAACTATGCTTTGCTGCGAAAGCGTATGGCTTTGCTTACACCCCTTAGCCTTGGTAGTGCTGAACGGCTGTGGTGTGATGTAGCATAGTTTCGGTGGTGTTGGTATTTACGTACTTTAGGCTCGCTGTGGTGTCATCTTTCAGGCATAGTGTTTTTTAACGTGCATCTGCAGATTCCCGCTTCATTATTTTGCGCGCAGTTCACTGAAATTTTCTTCCTCGCTGCCTGTCGCTTCGGATAGTATACTGTCACGTGGTCACGACGTTGACGAATGCAGCAATCGGTATGTCCAAGATGAAACTGTTTATATGGCTGAACTTGCGGCCGGTGAACGGAAACTCAGATATCAGCAATACTCACTGGCACTGATAGCGGCGAACAGAGCGTCGGCCGTCGATTAACTGACAAGCGGCGAAGCTCGTCGGCATTTATACGTGTGTCATCGAATATTCCAGCCTTATCACTGGTTTTCGCGCAACCTCTGAAATAAGCTCGAGTATTTGCGTCTTGCGCGCAATCTTAACAAAACGATCTACAACAATCGCGAAGCTTCTCGAACAATGAGGCGTCGTTTGCGCCTAGCATTGCTGACAGTCTTTGTGGGCGAAAACCGCATACAGCAATAGTGAAAATGAGAAACGCGCGTGGCAACACAATGCGTGGGAGAAGGCAACACTTAGCTGGTTATTCTGCGTGTCGTACCGCGTCACCTGCTTTCATTATGAAAGAGTGCAGACGATGTAGCGCAAAGAGCACGCACTGCGCATGCACAGGCAGGGGACCACTGTAGAACGCATTTGTGTGATTTATGAAGCCATTCAAAGTTTGTAGCCTGTAATTTAGCGACCCACCACGCGTCGCGTAAATCTCTGGAAAAGACAATGCCTCTGAAAGGGGCGTCGAGTTTAAGCGCAGCACAGTGCACGGCTGAGTTCACGAGACAAATGTATTCTACACCCACATTTCTTTCACTGCATTCCATTCATCTTGCATGCCGATGTCATTAAACTACGATTAAGTTAAACGCTCGGGCGCACACTGCGCACGCTCCGAGTAAAAGCTTACTCTCCCGCTCTCAGCCTACTTTCAGTCATACGGAGCGAAATTCAAGTGAATAGCAAGATCACTTTACATTGTGGGAATATATGTCAAGTAAACCATGCCCATTATTGCAACACGCTATGCAAATGAATCTTTTAATGGTGAATTTGATAGTGTACTTTCCTATTCTCGAAACTTGGCGTGGCTAGCGCTAATAAATGTTTGTCGCGAAGATCACTGGTAAACTCATATACTTTTGGTCAGCCTAAACTCAGTTAACAATCTATTTTGTTTCAAAGTCTCTCTCGGAAGCATTTTACTCCGAAGAAGTTGGAAGTAGAAATCAATTCAGATAATATTGAAGGCCAGTATTTATTTCTGTAAGAATACGAATAACCTGTTCCTAGAGCAACACAGATTTTCGTAATGACAGCGTAGCGGACAATTCCAGCATTTTTAAAGACTGCTTTTTCACCCGCAACGCCAGCAGATACATTGATTCGCGTCTAGCTGTATCTAAGTGCAGCGGCGGTAACCAGCAGTCCAGCCAGCAATGCAGCATCGAAAGACCATCCCACTAATGAGGCGGTGCTGGTGCTCTTGTAGCAATGACAGTGGCCGCATGAGATCGCATATTTGCGCGAGGAGTACCTTACAAGATTCTCATGAGCGGCATCATATCAATGAAGGGAGGGACGACATTACTGCTAATGCGAGGAGAGGGGTAGACGAAGAATGGCCAGTCGCCTTTGCATTGTAATCTTAGAGGGGATTTGCTCCGTAAGCGGGATACGAAGCCTTGCTCGCTCAGCTCGTGGTTGTTGGCCTCTGTTGAATTAGACGGAATTCAAGAAAACACGCTTAGTCAAATGGTTCGACCATTGTGAATGAAAAGAAAGAAATGACGAAAGAAAAAAGAACATGCAGAAATGAGCAGATGCTACCAATGTTACCACGTGAAATTCGCTTTTTCCCAGCTTCCACCTCAAGATATTCTGGGTAAGTTTGTACATGTTTGGTAGCGATATGTAGCCAATTTCCTGTCTGGGAGAAGTTTCGGATATAGTTGTTGGGAAGATAGGGGTAACCTTAGGGGACAAAAATAGAGCAGGGTGGTCAGGAAACAAACGGATGTTAAGGATATCCTAGTCGAAATCAAGCAGATATGGGCATTGGCAGGACATGTAGCGCGTAGCGAAGATAACCGCTGGTCATTAGGAGTAACTGATTGGATTCCAGGAGGAGGCCAGCGCGCGCGGGCAAGGCACACGATGAGATGGGCAGATGATACGGACAGCTTTGTCGGGATAACAGGGCCGCAATTAGTATGTACTACTAAAGCCTCTCCCATGTTTCGCCACTCAACGCGGTGCTGTACAGCACCGCGTTGAGTGGCGAAACATGGGAGAGGCTTTTGCTCTGCACGGGATGCAGTCAGGCTGGTAATGATGATGACTTGGAGATATGTGTAGGCGATTCCTCGCGTTAATTTTAAATGCGAATGCATTTCATAGTCGGGCTATGTCAGGCATCCGGCGTTGTCCAGCGTTGTCCGCGGAGGACGAGGAGCAGGATAGGTTGAGGAGGTAAACGCCGGCAGGTGTTAGATGTGAAGTATCTTATGGCGAAGCTTAATCCGGTGGTGGAGGTGTGCGGCGTGACCACCCTTACTGCGCATGCGCAAACCTTTTAAAAAATAAAAATAAAAACCTCCTCTTTCCCTATCTCTCCTCTAGGCATCCCTCCCCCCGGCAACCACACCCTCACTGCGCATGCGCCTCCCCTCCTCTCTCCCCCTGCCACGCTCCCCCCCTCTCTCCTCTAGGCATCCCTGCCCGCGGCGTCCACACTCCCATTGCGCATGCGCGTCCCACCTCTATCTCCTCTCCTACGCTCCCCCCCTCTCTTCTCTAGGCATCTCTGCCCGCAGCGTCCACACTCCCACTGCGCATGCGCGCCCCCCTCTCTCTCCTCTCCTACCCTCCCCCCCCCCTCTCTCGCCTCGCGACGCCGACACAGGCAGCGTCTGCTAGCGAGTTTCTTGGTTGAAAAAAACCGACTGCTCGCGCTGCACAACCGTTCTCTGGCCACCCCGTATATATGGCAATGGATCTTGACCTCCAAGGTGGTGCCGGTGGGAGATTTCTCCTGTGCGTTGTTGAACAATAAAAATTCGCAGCGTGCGCGTTAACTAAAAGCCGACTGCGAGTCTCTGTGTCCAGTCGGAGTCTTCTGTCTCTCATTGCACATTAGCAGCGATTGGCATGTTCCAGCAGGAAACACCGCTCCATCGCTGCGTGCTTTACGCATCCCCAGTTTTCTCTCCTGCGCAACGCTGCGATGAGCGCCAGCGTCAACGCCGCCGCCGGTGTAAGCGTTAGCGCCCGCTGCTTCACATCTACACATGGTTCCCTTTAGCGGAAGATGGTGTAATTTTTTATCTCTCCGCTCTCACTCCCTCTCCCATAGCAACAGCTGCGGGCGCGCGCGCTTATCCTCGCCCCTAGCTACCGGAGCAGGTGGTGCGGGCGGAGTAGCGGAGAGTGAGTGGAGAGGAGGAGCGCGCTCTGGTGTGTGAGGGCGCTCGCATCGCGGGAGCTGTGGAGAGTGTAGCAGAGGGTAGGTGCAGTGCTTCGCCGCTCCTTCTCTCGCCGTTCGCTCTCTCTCCTCCCTGCGCCCCACACTCCCGTCCGCTCGCTCGCACGTATATATAAATGAAGTGAAGCGCGCGCGAAATGCATTCGCATTTCCTCACGATTCCCTTCGGGGGAGGTGGGGGGCATTTTTTTTCTGTTTATTTATGGAGTTGAAGTTTTCTCCTCTCTAAGTAGGAGAACATGTGAATATTTTTAGGATAAAAAAAAGTGACGAGAAAATAAGAGGAACGATCTCGGTGCTTCAAAGAAACAGGGAAAAAATGAGAAAGTACCTGTCCGGACACCACGGGCTTAATCTGTCAGATATCATTATTGCAAATAAACTGTAACTGAAGCCTACAAAGTAATGTTTCGAGCTCGGGCTTCCCGATGTAGCGCTGCACTTTTCAAGCCCAAGGCGTGGCGCCCTCTCGGTAGGCCTGCTGAGAAAAAATAAACTGCTGATTCTTTTCAGCGCAAAACAAGGTCAACAGGTCCTGTGCTCTCACTCGCTCTCACACCAACAAATAAAGGCTACCATCTAACGTCTGTATATTCCATTTCTCATGGCTACACTGCCGACCCTACTTGGCTTGTCTTCTATCTTTTTCCTTTTATTTTGCAACTCTTCTAAGAGCACTTGCATCAGAGCTCCCAACGGAAGCTGACACCCACTAAGACCCCCAGAGAATGCGTCGACTGCAATAACGTATCCGGTTACAGACGAAGTACCGTTCCAACTACTTCTGCTCGATTTCACACAACCCTCCTCTTTCCTCTTGTCTGTTGTCTGTCATCCTGTCGTCTGCTCTTGTTTTTCTTACAGCGTAAGTCTGTTGGAGTTTTCCGCCTGATAAATCTTCCCGCTTTATTCGTTTGTACTTACAGTACTCTTTCTAATGAAACTGACAAGGCTCTTGACAAGACAAAACAGTTTAACGCTGCAGTGTCGTCTCTTTACTTGAACCGTCGCTTCCAAGGAGTGAGGAAAGGCGCTTGTGTCAGAAACTCTGCTTTACTACATCTTTTTACAAGTTCTTGCTTAGCAACTCAGTTGGTTTGCACTTCCTGAAAAAACAGTAACTGTTTTTCATTCACTTCTTGACCACCTCCGAGTGCATTCCTAAGCTGAGACCTCAGAAGACTCATTACGTGCTTGAGTAAGTCGTCAGAAACGGCGAAGAGTCTGATATTGAACTTCGGTTGTGGTTGTTTCGTAACTTGTGATTGCGATCTCGTCCATGCCATCATTGCAGTTTCTTTTTCTGGCGGGAGCTATAATGTCATGTCGTTAGAAGTGGCTGAAACAAGAGGTGCACGCCAATTTTGTTCCAGGAAGGGGAACTATTCGACAGAGATGTTTTCGACGGCTTGGATTTCGACTTCCTTATTTGGGTGGACGCAGAACGTGTAGATTCTTCTGTAATCTGACGACGCAATCAATGTCAACAGAGTTCACGACATTTATGTTGTCGACCTGCGTTCTCTCAACTGCAGGGAGCAGGATTTTTACAACAAAGCTGTACATGGCTAGGGAAAACAAAAATTAACAACCAGGACCAGACCTCTGAAATCCTGGCCGTGCAGAGCGCCCGTGCGAGAGCTGTCAGGTTTATTCTGGAGGGTCACCGAATGGGTTTAGTCGGGTGATGTCGAGCTTACTCATGTCTACTATGGACTGAATGAACATGTTTCCCTCACTCACGTCCTATGTGCGCGAAAACGCCTAGCATGTATGTCTCCCAGAAACTGGAAAACATTTCACTGCTCCCTACTGGTGCACTAAAAATTAAGAAGGGAACACACAGGCGGCATACACCAAATAAAATTTCCGGACATGTGGAATCACTAATTGTGAAAGACCTTAGTGGCACATCGAGATTAACCCGTGGGGTTAACACCGTGACCTTAAGTTTCATCTTCGCTGGTTGACCACCTGTTCCGAGTGCTTTGGTGGTGATATTGCTGTTGAACACGTTATAGCCATTACGAAAATGTAAATTAATGAAATAAGCTTTGTGATATCTAGAATTTCACGTGCCGAAACGAGGATGTGATTATGAATGACACCGTAGTGGAACAAAGCTTGATTAGCTTCGGCCTCCTTAGCTCTCATAACGTGCACTTAAATCTGTGCACTTGGTAGTCCCTGCATTTAGCCTTAATCTAAAGGTGGCCGGCGTTGCTGGGAATGAAACCCGCATTCTCGAGGTTAGGCTCATGGTATCTTGAGTGTTAAGGTAACATGGTGGTTAAGGAACAAGCTTAAGCTAGTTTTTTTTTAAACTCGCTCATGTCACTTTTTCAGGATTCGCGTATATGTGGCAACTGATCTGCCTCTGTCTCATCGATTTACTCTACCTAAGTTGAGATTTCGCTCATTGCGCTTTCAATTATTGTTATCTTCCCGATAACTCAGTTGCGGTGCTTTCCTTTTTACAATCACTAGGTGTTTCTTTTGAAAGAATAACTGTATCAGAAGCTGTTTTTCGGTCCTGGGACACTTGAACGAAAGACTGTCTGTCATGTCCAGCTTTGTGACAGATCTGGCTGCTGCTTGTGTTCATTTCAATCATTCAATTCAAAAGCTGCTTCAGCCAACACTGAACTTATGGCTTTCTAAGCGGAGGTTTCTTTTTTCTGTCTAGTTTCCGTCTACTTTCCTTCGTTCTCTTTTCCTGCCCCCCTCACTCCCCTGTAAAAATGTCATATGTTAAATAATTCTTGCGAATCCATTTCGTTTCAATGAGAGGACTTTTCGCTTTGCCTTTTCAAAGTCAGCCTTCGTTCATGCACTCTGAACTTTCCTTCTCCATCGCCGCACTTTACTCATTCAAGAGCATTCATCGCACTAAAAAACATACGTAGAACTAGATCAAAATATTTAGCATTCATCAGACATCGCGTCAGAAGCCCCACCAGCTCTCCTTTATTTTCTCACGACCACACTTGTTTCATTCTACAGTCTAAAGGCAGTGTCAGCTAAATGTTCGGTGATAATTATTTCAGCCGTGTAAATAGAACTTGCGTTAAAACTGAGTGCTGTGCGGAAGAAGTCGAAGTAAAAAAAGGCGATTTCGTTTTGGGTAGAAAGCAACCAACACGCATAGATTGATTCCCTCTCGACAACTTCCTTTAACATACTTCGCTCACTGAGTCTAGTCAAATGAAATTACTGTGATCAAAGGTTAAATGTGACAGACAAGCTCAAAAGGATGCGGCAGTGGTTGAGATGTCTTGATAAGGTTGGGTTCTTAAGTTGCAATTATACCGTATGTTAGATGGACGTGTTTGTAAATTCTACCTATAAGATATACTGCCACTATTGGCTAAATTCTAGCAGGCGATCACGAGCGAAGCAACAGTAGTTCATATAAGGCGAGTCAATGTAAGTATTGTTTATTTTCCAGTACTCCCGAAGAATGCATTTGCGTTTTGCACAGCTTTGCACGACAATCGGTAAGTGTGTTTTTTGGAAAAAATCGCAATCACCTCCCTGTTTAATTCCACATGGAACCTCCTTAAGCGCAGAACTGGGTACCACACAACTCCTCCTTCTTTTAGATGTGAAGCATCTTTTGGCGAACCTCAATCCGTAGGTGGTGGTGGTGGTGGTGGTGTGCGGCGTGACCACCGTTACTGCGCATGCGCAAATCCTTAAAAAAAATAAAAATAAAAAACCTCCTCTCCCCTCTCTCTCCTCTAGGCATCCCTCCCCGCGGCCACCACACCCCTCACTGCGCATGCACCTCCCCTCCTCTCTCCCCCTCCTGCGCTCCGCCCTCTCTCCTCTAGGCATCCCTGCCCGCGGCGTCCACACTACCACTGCGCATGCGCGTCCCCCTTCTTTCCCCCTCTCCTGCGCTCCCCCTGTCTCCTCTAGGCATCCCTGGCCGCGGCGTCCACACTCCCACTGCGCATGCGCGTCCGCCCCCTCTTTCTCCTCTCCTACGCTCCCCCCTCTCTCGCCTCGCGACGCCGACGCAGGCAGCGTCTGCTAGCGAGTTTCTTGGTTGAAAAAACCGACTGCTCGCGATGCACAACCGTTCACTGGCCACCCCCGTATATATGGCACTGGATCTTGACCTCCAAGGTGGTGCCGGTGGGAGATTTCTCCTGGGCGTTGTTGAACAATAAAAATTCGCAGCGTGCGCGTTAACTAACAGCGGACTGCGGGTCTCTGTCCAGTCGGAGTCTTCTGTCTCTCATTGCCCATTAGCAGCGATTGGCATGTTCCAGTAGAAAACACCGCTCCATCACTGCGTGATTTGCGCCTCTCCCCAGTTTTCTCTCCTGCGCAACGCTGCGATGAGTGCCAGCGTCACGCCGCCGCCAGTGTAAGCGTTAGCGCCCGCTGCTTCGCATCTATACATGGTTCCCTTTAGCGGCAGATGGTGTAATTTTTTTTCTCAGCTGACCTCTTCCTCTATCTTTTGGAAACCATACAACAGCAGAATGTTGCGTTCGAATCACGAACTATCTGCACCGAAATAAATCTGTAATGTTGAGCTTGATTTTAACTCTCTTGAGCGAGATGTGGAATGCACTTAGTTCAAGTTGTAATCTATCTATCTATCTATCTATCTATCTATCTATCTATCTATCTATCTATCTATCTATCTATCTATCTATCTATCTATCTATCTATCTATCTATCTATCTATCTATCTATCTGTCTGTCTATATGTCTGTCTGTATGTCTATCTATCTATTTATTTGTGTCTGTCTTTCTGTCTGTCTGTCTGTTCATTCATTTATTCATTCATTTACATCTTTTCCGTGCCGGCAGACTCTCCTCAAGGTCACCTTCTTTTCCTAGATTTGTATGCGCTCAGCATACAAATCATACTTCTCCTTTGAAAGACTACGCATGCAGTGGTGCATGCTCTGCAGGGGAACATAGCAATACCGCCGGTGTGCACTCCAAAGACCTGAAGCAAGATGTTGACAACAGAGAGATGCACACATGGAGTCTTGGTTACACAGCACAATATGGACGGCGGGTGCCGCTGGAGCTTAGGGATGAAGTAGTGGTAAAAAAATTACACCATCTCCCGCTAAAGGGAACCATGTGTAAATGTGAAGCAGCGGGCGCTAACGCTTACACTGGCGGCGGCGTTGACGCTGGCGCTCATCGTAGCGTTGCGCAGGAGAGAAAACTGGGGAGGCGCAAAGCAGACAGTGATGGAGCAGTATTTCCTACTGGAACATGCCAATCGCTGCTAATGGGCAATGAGAGACAGAATACTCCGACTGGACACAGAGACCCGCGCTCCGCTTTTAGTTAACGCGCACGCTGCGAATTTTTATTGTTCAACAACGCACAGGAGAAATCTCCCACCGGCACCAGCTTGCAGGTCAAGATCCAGTGCCATATATACGGGGTGGCCAGTGAACGGTTATGCAGCGCGAGCAGTCGGTTTTATCAACCAAGAAACTCGCTAGCAGATGCTGCCTGCGTCGGCGTCGCGAGGCGAGAGAGGAGAAAGAGGGGGGCGGACGCGCATGCGCAGTGGGGACTGTGGACGCCGCGGGCAGGGATGCCTAGAGGAGACAGGGGCGAGCGCAGGAGAGGAGAAAGTAGGGGGGGACGCGCATGCGCAGTGGTAGTGTGGACGCCGCGGGCAGGGATGCCTAGAGGAGAGAGGGGGGAGCGCAAGAGGGGGAGAGAGGAGGGGAGGCGCATGCGCAGTGAGGGTGTGGTTGCCGCGGGGAGAGATGCCTAGAGGAGAGAGAGGGAGAGAGGAGGTTTTTTATTTTTATTTTTCTGAAAGGGTTTGCGCATGCGCAGTAAGGGTGGTCACGCCGGCACGTCACCACCACCACCGGATTAAGCTTCGCCATAAGATGCTTCACATCTAAAAAGTATAGGAACAATTCTTGTACTTTTGCGAACGAGAAGATGAGGAAAGTTTTCCGTTTAGAAGGAGCGGAATAGATCGGAATAGCTGAATGCTTCTTGAGAGTTGGCGAAAGAGAAGACTCGATACGTCTTTCTGACATAATCTAGATTGTGGGTAATTCTCCCAGTGTATAGAAGAGAGACAAAAAAGGCCTCGTTTTCTGGAGAGAATGAGAACATCTGTGTGAAGCAATAAATTTATCGATCGGTGGCCTTTTGGCTGAAGCCCGATCACATCAAATTAACAAAATAAACGCGCTTGACATTATTTACTGGTTAACGCGACCTTTTCAGTCCGTTGATACTTGGAAGCAATCTTTTCTTCTCTCGAAAAAGAGACAAAGTCGTCGGCTGCAGCAAAGTTATTTCATGTTCTCCGGTCTTCCTTGTGCCAGAGTTGAATTGTCGTCATGTCGCGATACGAAGCGCTACAGTCACAGGAATAAATAGTTTCCGAGTGCTGCGGAAGATTCCGTATAGCAGCAGCAGCAGAAAGACTCCATTACGTGTAAATGATTTAAAACTCAATACTTTGCTGCACGCTGCCCGGTCACTCGCCTCCTAATAATGGTAATTTATTTTGACAATTTACACCGGCAGTCTAAGCGTGTACAATAGCTCTCTTCCCATGTATGTGTGTATGTATGTATGTATGTATGTATGTATGTATGTATGTATGTATGTATGTATGTATGTATGTATGTATGTATGTATGTATGTATGTATGTATGTATGTATGTATGTATGTATGTATGTATGTATGTATGTATGTGTATTTGTCCCGCCTGTCCGTCTTTCAACTGGCTGCAAAAGGAGATTCTCACTCCGGAAATTTCAACCACGTGCACTTATATCTAAGCTTCCCTGCTTTTCACTTAACCTTTTTCCCCCCCTCTCTCTCTAAATCTAAGCGCACGGGTCTCAAGCATTTCCGCCTTCATCGAAAATGCGGCCATCGCGGCCGATTCGATCCCACGATCTAGGTCAGCAGTCGAGCACCATAGTCACTAGACCACTGTGGCGCGTAGGTTGTCAAAAAAAAGTATTAAGTTAACACGTCGACGTCACTTCGGGGAACGCAAGGCAGAACAAGTGTATCTACGTGAATTTGAACAAGCGGTCGGGCAACAGCGACTGACAAATGACGCTGTTATGACGTTGGCCGTATCTTAGACACCGATTACATGTCAGTTTAGACAGAAATAATTCTAATTCAAGAAATTGCCAACAACCTGTTTGTGCCAACAAGGCTTCTTGCATACTGGCATCAGCCATCGGCAGCGTGAATTGTTCTGAAAGGGCCAGGGTTGAGATTAAAAAAATAACTTAAAGTAATGAACAAAACGCGCCAAGCTTCTTTCCCACATTTTTTTTCGATTGAGCAAGGGTTCCTGAGTATGCTTTCTTTTTTTGTGCAGCTCGTTAGTAGTCCACTGCGATGCAACCAGTCCACAAGATTCTTTGACCGGTTCACCTACCTTGCCTAGATCTCCAGTTTTCTCTCTTCGTCGAAGAGTCAAAACCCTCTGGGAATACATAACCACAATTCGTCTGTTACAGAAGTTCTCAGATCGTGCGCTCCTCCCGCTAAGCATCGTCAGCTGAGAACACCTGCCTCACTAAAACCCACTGCAGGTGGTAGTGACAGCGGTAAACAGCTCACTCCTTTGTATTCTCGCAATCGACCCAACACTGGTGTGCCTTCCTTCCCGCCGTGTCATTACTTGACACGACCGTTCCCAAAGGGAAGTCAGCGGAGGTGATGGCAATGTTCGTTTACTCTTGCTTGAGCTAGCGACAGGGCCTCCCTCCTGGCATCCGCTGTCAGGTTTGCTGTCCCGCTTAGGGTCTGCTGCGTCACGTTCGGGTCACGTCCGTTAATCTTGCGCCCGGCCGCATCAAAGATAGACGACAGCCCCCCCCCCCCCCCCCGCCCCACGACAGCTCTCCCCCCACACACGAAGCTGGAGATCCTCAGGAGGAGGGCAGATGTTCATTTTTTCTCTCATGCAACAACGCTTATTATACATCATTGGATTCTCGCCGTCTTCTGGTTATTGTTCCCATAACGAAGGGCGTCGCAGCTGGACATGGAGGCAGCGCTGCCACCGCGCTAATACCAACGTGTGCGTAGCAAGCGGTGCGTGACATGCCAGCGAAAAGAACTGGTACGCTTGCTCGGTCTAGCGTTAGAACCATGCAGCGAAGCGAAGGCATGGAGTGGCGCAGCCTTTGCGGCAACGACCACGAAGCTTGCCACCATCTAGAGTCTTGTCGCTTTTCTGGTTGCATGAAATGTTCTAGGGGAGCATTGGTGACGATCGACTATACACCAACACAAATGGTTTTGAAGTGGCAAAAACGCGTCCGTTCATCTGTGAGGCACGAATAATGGAGACTTAATTAACGTACTTTCGTTCGTGGGTTTCGCCTGTGCGTGCGTCAGAATGAGCAGTCGTGATGTGACGTCACGCTGTGAACGTTACTGTTTCGCTTTAATCTTGTCTTTGAACAGTGCTTCTTTATACAGATTTTAGTAAGTTTACGCGTTATTCGATACGCAACCGAACTAGAAGGGTTGAACAATTGGGAAACCCTCTTCTGTGAATTACAACATATGAAATCAACAGATAATGAAGCAGCGAAGAGTATCGCTGAAGTGATTTGTTGATAGCAATTCCGGCGTAGAAGTCGTACGTTAGATCGATGTGTAAGGGTACAAAAACAACCACTTGCCACTCGTGGGAGCCGAACCCACAAACTCCTCCGCACAACACATGCAGTAGTTCCTCGCCTCAATTTCTAAGCATTGATCTAAATGTTCCGTTCAAGACTTCAAGCACTCCCGCCAAGACGTAGAAAACCTAAGTGTGGCGAAATAAGGGAGTAATCACGTCCCACCGACGCAACGAAGAGCACGAATGCTGTGACGTCAGCACCATGGACGTCAGTAAACTGACAAACTGTAATAAATCTCACACGCGCGTCTCCGCTTTGCGGCACCAGCTTCAATGAAACGCTCAGCTACGTATTCCGGCAGTGATGCCATGTCGTCCACGTCGCTCTCAGCGCCTGCGGAATTCGACCATGAGCGTCCTCCTTGTACCGAGCTAGTGAAGGTGGAAAACCGTTTAGTTTTTTATTCGTTGCCTTTGGACGCGGAAATGTTTTCTACTGCACGTGGTCGCAGTTGTCATATTCACCGTGACGTTTACGCAAATGAATATTGCGATTAGTCTCGAGAAGGAGCCACAGCCTTCGTTTCTAGACTTCAAAACTCAAATAAATTAATTACGTTACCTATTGTCTGTCAAAATTCGTCGCAGGATTCCTTGGAAGAACGCAAAGCTCATTCCGTAATCATTTTTGTGTCTGGCTACAGTCTGATTTTCATGTCTACACTCATTCAAAGCGCCCCTTAACCGGCAACAGACGCTTGAGGGCTCCTCTCCGTGCCTTTCCTCAATGCCCAGCCGCCTTCATGACGACACTTGCCCGATTATGTGATGTGGTGTGCGACTAAAAGCGCCTATTGGTTGAACAAGAACCTGCTGGTCTGCGAGCAGGTGCGCGCGCTCCCTGCTCTTTCTCCTCGCAAGGCGGGGAAGGAGCACCCGCAGATGGGTAGAGGCGAGCTGACCAAGGAGGTTAAAAACAATTCTGGAGTGGAAACTCTTGCAATGCCTTACCGGCAGTCGTGATGCCAGCTTTTGTTTGCCATTAAACAACAGGAACATAGTGTTTTCGGGTATTTCGCGCTTAGAGATCAAGTAGTTTTGTTTTTTTCTTTTGTTAATGTAAATGCTAGGTTAATTCTAAAATAAGAGATCGCTGCTCTCCCCGAAGCAACACATCTTGTTGAGCACTGGCGACATCATCTCTAATTAAATTTCGTATACCTTTGAAGGTTCTTGAGGAAAACAGCAACACAAAGACACACGTAGGATGGCATTAGTGAGGAAAATTTTGGCAATAATAAACTCGTAGGGCGTGGCGTAAAAAGCGCTCATTTTTTCCGCCTAAACACCAGATTTTTGTCCTTCCCCTTCTAAGATGGCGGCTGGGGCGGCCATCTTTCGGTGGTGGTGGGGGGATGTCACGGCTTCATTGCTGAGGCACGGCCGCTTGTCTAGCGGCCGTGACGGAGGCTATTTGTACTGCAATTCGGCTATTCTCCTTAAACCTCGTTGGAGCTGATGAACCAAATTGAACGATCGCAGCTCAGCGAAAGAAAATGTCGTGAATAATCACAGTTTCGCCTCAAGGGCGAAGCAATGAAAGGGCTGGCAAGAAATGTAATGCCACAGGACGAACGGCATGCAGCTAGAAACTTGCTGCGCGCTGCTCAAACACAAAGAAGAACGCACGAAAACAATGCCCACGTATACGCAGGACGAGCTCGAACAGTGGCAGTTGTTACTTCAACTAGCCCCTACTTTGGCTCTTCTACTCCTTTCACTCATTTCGCAAACGCGGCCGCTGCAGCGAGCAAAGTAACTTTCGTGCGGTCGACAGCTTAATGCCGGATCGTCGCCGCCGCAGTCATGGTGCAGTACGTCACGCTCTCCGGAAGGGTGTCCGGCGAACCACAGACGATCACACACCGCGCACGGGTTCCCAAACGGATTCCCGATCAGCTCCCGTTGAAATCTTGCGGAGGCTCCCGGGAAGTGCTCCTCTGGGTTGTAAGCAACTAACCAACAGAGATGCTCGACATCGTGACACTGAGTATACCCTGGTGTGAAATGCGTTTGCGCTTAGCTTCTTTGGCCTGATCTTCTTCAGTCGTTTCAGCCCGGTAGCATCAATTGGACTCACGTGTCCTTTGCCACTGGCCCTCTCGACGGGCACGTTATTCACCGGTAAAGGGGCGGTCACTCGAATTCCAGGGGAAAGCGCGACCGTATGCACTGTTGTGTGCACTGGATTGACAAAACTCCCCACGTCCACAAAAGGCTGGTGAGGTCACTTCCACAGCGAGAGTTTCACGCTACCGCCGAGAGATTTGTATTTGTTGACATCTGGGATACAATTTTTCCAGGTACCTAGCCATTGACAGCTTCATTGTGATACATGCTGCGAAATCAGAAAGCCGCGAGAGCAGCTAGGCGCCTACTAAGTAAGTCTGAGTTGTGCGACCATCTTTTGATACGAAGAGAAAGGTTCTTTCGAGCGCAGGCGCATCACTCGATATCCGTCCCTCTCCCGCCCCCCCTCCTTTTTTTCGGTTGTGCCCTTTCCTACCTTCTGCCTGCGTACGGTTGCAAAGAAAGGATAAAGAACAAGCAGTAGATTGGTCAACCTGTCTAGCGCAACAACAGATAAGAGATGAACAGGGTTGTGCACCACACAACAGTTATTCATCGGCTCTTTTACGAATCTAGAACGCTTTCCTTTCCGATTTCACGCACGGTAGTCACGGATTGAAACGCGGAGAATCAAGGCTACATTATGCACGTACTTTTTCGTGCGGTGTCTACAGTTTACGTCATGTTGGCGTAGTCTTGACGTGAACACTTAGATAAGAGCCAACGTATACCTCTAGCAGCCAGTTGGGGAGGGCGTGCTACGCTTTCTCAAATGAAATTTCGCATCAGAGAAGGTACAAACCGGCTAATAGTAATATCTGGCGTTTTACGTGCCAAAAGCACGATATACTATGAGACACGCCGTTGTGCATGGCTGCGAAACATTCGACCACCTGGTTTTCTTTACGTGCGCTGACAACGCGCCGTACACGGGCCATAACAACGCACAGTACGCGGGCCTCTAGCAGTTCATCTCCATCGAAATGCCACAGCCGCGGACGGGGATCGGACCGGCGACCTCAGAGCCTGAGCACCGTAACCACTGCACCACGCGGCGGACGCACGCCGGCCGAAATTGACGCTCACTGCGAGAAGCCCCCGCTGTCGGTGAGCCAAGGCCAACTGCATTTTTATTATTTCAACGTTGATGTAGTACATACTGTCGCTCTGGTAGTGGCCTCCTTGCCGGTGTTTGTGGCACGGCACTGCAGGGCGAGGAAGGCCTGTGGGCGTGGTCGGCCCCGGCAAGCTTGCATCCCCGTATATTACTGCAGCCCTGTTTGCTCCGTCTAAGCCATCAGGTTTGCTCTCATTTCCGTTTGCTTATTTATTGGTTTGTTAGTGGGTCAAAGCAAAACAACACAGCCCTGCCATGGACATCAAGAACGCTGTTCTGGTCATGCTGTGTGAGAGAAATGGTGGAGTGGAGTAGAAATGGGGGAGGCTGGGTCCTGTCACAGACAAGACAAGAAGAACGTTGTTTTCATCGTGCTGTGCGAGATAAAATGAGGTCGTTGGATGTCGTTTATTCGAGACATCGCCTGTTCTGTGCAACAAGGCTGAATTTTGATGCCGCCGCCTAATTACGGCGCTGCGGCAAGAAAGCGGCGAATTTGAGCCGCGTAGCTCGAACTCAAAACATCGCCGCCGCTTTGAGCCGCACTAATTTGCATAACGGATCCAGAGAGGTTTGGCAGGCAGCTTTCATTCACTTTTGCAGAAGTTTCCTCGGTATCAAAGTGAACAAGTCAAGAGGAGCTTGCGCAGTTTTTTGAAGCGTCAGCGTATGAGTATTTCCGCAACGCAATGTACTCAACGATGGACGCTCGAAGGAAAAAGTCACGCGGCGTAGCCGTTGTTGCAGCACGCCTGCACACTTCCGCGGCGGCTTACTGCCTTGAAAAATTTCCGTTGCGAAGTGAGTTTTAACGCCATAGATTTAAAGAGCTTGTTTCGCCGAAATTCCGGTGTCGGTAGAAAATCAAATGGAAAATCAGTGTTGCCCATGACTGAGAATTTGACATAGGTGCAAATAAATAAACGATCTTCTGTTGGAGTGAGAATTGAGTCCGAGCCTTCGTCGTGGCAAGTAGGTGTTCTAAAGCGGAGCCACGCCAGTGTAGGAAGCTGCTTTAAAAAAAAAGAAAAAAAAATCCTATAAGGATTTTATGTAGCGAAAACACTACTTAGCGCATGTAATAATGCGCGCTACAATCGTAGAATCACATCAGTTGTCAAAACATGCGAATTGAGCAACGAGTTGGTGGTTAAAAGCTGCGCACCCATTACAAAGTGTGCAGGTGCACGCGGCACGTTACGGACACGCAGTAGATATTTGGCCAATTTGGCATGGCGGGCACTTCACAACTATACTTGCAGAAGACATTCTAGGATAGTTTGCAACGCGCACAAACGTACCTTTTCCTATGGCATGGTTGAAGACGATGCGCATGTGGCCTGATTACCCTATGACGTTCTACTCTTCCAGGCAATGTTCGAACGTCCTCCGAGTTTTGGAAGGCTCGACTTCGTGGAATTAATTTTACGTGCGTAAAAGAAATGCTTAGAATGACAGAAAGTGGAGCTGGTTAGTAGGGATTTACGATAAAGGACAATGGGCGTACCGACACGGACACTAGAGAGAAGTCAGGGCGAGACAAGCGCCGTGCTGTCCTTTGTCTTTCAAAAAAAAAAAAGGCATGTCAATATACTTTCCGAGTACTTCCTTTTCTTGTGAAGTACTAATTGTGATGACAGCCCCACCACAGTTTCGTAACGCGACGTTCTGAAGATTTGCGATACATGTGTTGCATTAATGTGATCGCGGGCTTCATCTTGAACTTGCACGTCTAAGAAAAAGAACACGTGATATCACTAGATAATCGCATAAACTCGCGCCCTTACAGCACCGATATCCGAGGGTTTTGACGGCGTGGATCTGGCAGAATTTTCCTTCGTGCTTTCTCCAATTACTGCAAATGTGGTACGCGTTTCTGTACGCAGCGCAGCAGGTTAGCATCGATCGCTGCGAAGCAAAAATTCTAGACAGGCACTTGTTGTGAACGACATCAAGTCACAAAGCTCCGACGCTGTGCTCGCATCAGCGCCGGCACCTGATCCCGTTCTACTGCTGCAGTAAAGGAAGTGGCCGTGTGAAGTGGAATTGTTTCTTTCATTCGGTGCGTGACTGCGCATTTGAGGCGTAGTGATGTGCGCGTGGCGCTGCGAATTTCGAACTCTGGTAGCAAGAAGATGGCGTTGAGGATAGCGTAGAACATGTCATGATCGCATGTGCGCGCTCGGACTTCACCAATAAGCGGCTTCGTTCACACAGCAATCTATCTTACATTGGAAACGCCCGTCTGTTGGTACTTTGCAGCACTGGTTGCTGTGTTATCGCCGAGGAGCCTTTTTAACCCTTTGTATCCCACAGCCAATTCAGTTTCGGAAGTAAATGTATTTTTGCGCATATGTAATAACCATTTCTTGCGAATAAACGAACACTCGCCAAAGTTGCAAGGAAAAAAGAATTTATGAAGTTTCGAGACCCCTACGAGTCTTGTTCAGATGTGAACAAGAGACCCGTAGGGGTCTCGAAACGTCATAAATTCTTTTGTCGTTGCAACTTTGGCGAGTGTTCGTTTATTTGCAAGAAATGTATGCCCCTCGCCAGACGGGGTTTCTCGAACCATGGACTATGTAATAACCATATATACGAGAATGGGATGACATAAAAAGCCTGGAAAATTTAGCTTTGCTTCTAGTAGAAAACATGAGTTCATATAGTTGGATGCAAGGAACACCAGTTACACCAGGTCCATGATTCTTTTTCATTGCACATGTGGACTTAGCTTGCTGGCGGCTCTGTTTAAACGCATTAATCATGATCATCCTGACTACTTTTTATAATCAACGCCTTCATCATCACATCAACCCATTCATTATTAATATCATCATCATCATAAACATTCACGTGGCCGCTTGCTAACGGCTCTGATTCAACACTTTCATTATGATTGTTCATTATCGGCATCATCAATGCCTTATTCCTCGTGTTCAATGCTTTCATCATCACCATCGTTATCACAATTCAAATCCTATTTCCTTCCCACAGCTCACTTCAGCTTGTTCATCATCTTTGTAGTCGTTGATCATTGTTGCTAATGCGCTCATGGTTGCGTTCAAACTAAATGCTTTCATCATCAGTTGCAGCATTGTTCAAGAGGCCTTAGCTTGTGAGTGGCTCTGCATCAACGCGCTAATCATCGGTTCTCTCCAAATCGCAACATTTCCTTCCGCTATTCGGCTCAAAAATTATTAAATGTATGTCTTCACGACTTAATTGACGTGGTTAGCGATGCAGGGCTTGTTGGTCTCTCATGCGTCTTGGAAGTGGGCGTGAGTGTGTGTGCACTTTCTTCCCCTTCGTCATTCTCTTTTCGCGCCCACTTCCAAGAAGAATTAATCCACCTCTCGAATAAATCAAATAAATTTCTAAGCTAACTTCTAAAAGGCGTATTTAGATTAGTTACAGATAATGTTTTCTGCAGAGCCGCATGGCAACGAAGCGGCTCTTAGTATCATTCGGCGTTATATCAGCTTCTTACTCGAACTCGGTACGCCTGGCGTCCACAGTTGTAAAAGCCAACACGACAACTCAATTTACAAAGCTTTGGTCGCTCACAGTGCAACAAAACTCACACAAAAATCTAGATAAAGCATTCGTTTTTTCCAAATAAAGCCGAATAATCTAAAAACGCTTATGAATTTGCAGTGAAGTTATCACAAAAAAAATTAGGCATACACCTCTACAGGTGACTTGAGAAGAACGCTATTGTTCTGTGCGCACTTACCGCTGTTTGTTCACTGAAGCGGGCCCAGATAGTTGTTTTTATGAAATGCTGAAGGAATGCAAGCATTTCAAGTCGATTTTGAAGGCACTGCGTTCGCTAGTCTGATCCCACTTCACTTATATGTTGCATCCGCATATGTGGACGCTGGGATACAAAGGGTTAAGGCGACAGTCTAATAAGGCACTTGAGTCAAAACCAAAGCAAAAAAGCGCTCTTGCTTTCGATTGTGTGAATGTGGCTGGCACCGAAGACCACGTGGGCAGATCCCGCACATAGGGCAACTGCGGTTGGGCAGGGATTTTTTCACGTGTGTGAGGGAGGGGAGGGCAAAAGTCACGCTCGAAAATTTTGAGAGTGGGCCACCGCCACCCCCACCCCGCCCTCGCACCACCCCTGCGAATGAGGCGCAGGAGTTTCACAGGCAAGCGTGGCCCAACGAAATAAAATTATGTCAAGTGATCAGAAGCGATACTTAGTACATAGGATGGGTTAAATGTGAATTAACAGTGAATCCTGCTATGAAGTGAAATCTGGGAATGAAACGTGAAGAAAATGGGAATGTATAACTCGGTGAACAATCCGCGAGTACAACGAGTGGTGATGTCTTACGTACCGAAAGAAAACAATAAGAGTGAGTAATGCAATCGACTAAGAACGTCAAATAAATTTCGTGAATCTCATGCCAGTCTAGGCTTTCATACGGGCTTTTATTAACATCAGCAAAGACTGTAAACCCAATTTGATTGACAAAAAATGTGTGCGCCTTGACGATTTAAAACACCGGAAACCAATATAACTTTTAGGCGTTCCCGAGTCTTTGCGTGTATCACGTGCATTT
Source organism: Rhipicephalus appendiculatus (assembly GCA_030522465.1). Taxonomy (NCBI): domain Eukaryota; kingdom Metazoa; phylum Arthropoda; class Arachnida; order Ixodida; family Ixodidae; genus Rhipicephalus; species Rhipicephalus appendiculatus. The sequence goes on along the minus strand of JALIZH010028681.1, from coordinate 2,594 downwards.
TGCGCGAAGTAACAAGACTAAGTCTGAAGAAACTACAACTAAAGAACCAAAAAAAAAGAGAAAGAAAACAAAGGAAACGCAAGTTAAGCTTGCCAAGCAAGGACACACGCCCAATATTTTCACACCTTCTGCAAGTTTCCAGCTTCGTAACAGTGTATCACGGCACTCGCTTTTGATTTAGAGAGGCCTACATTCCCTTACCTGTGTAGTTATTGAACAAGCAGCCATAGGGCCAGGGATAGGCTCGCTATTAAGGAAGCAAAAGAGGGGGACAAGAAATCGCAGCAGTTCCCCCTCCCCCATGTATTGGTTCAGTTCCAAGGAAAACAAACTCCGCAATGGGTGTAAAATAGAAAATGAAGTCTTGACGCGGCTTCTCCCAGTGGCCTGTCCTTGGTCCCTAGCTTTTAGTCAGTAAAGGTAGGAAGTTTGGCAGTTATTCGAACGCAACATCACTTTCCTCGGCCACCATTATTGGCAAAAAAGCCTGCATTGCCATGACCTTACACTTTAAAAAATGACGGTATACATAGGTCTGACAGTGTTGTACGGAACGTCGTTCCAAGGAACGACGTTCCAGGAACTAGTTCCTTTTGTGAGGAAAGGAGGAACGCCACCGTTCCATTCAAGATCGGTGGAACTGTAACCGTAACGCGTTACGTCTACGACGGAACGACATGGGGAACGGTGTTCCTTCTATAAACGTTCCACGGTGTTCAACAGGCACGCACGCAGCACGTCATACAGAATCTCTTGTTATGTACGTTTGTTATGTCAATGGGCAGTCTTTCGAATAAAACAAAAATAAAATACAGTGCAGATGGCCGACCGCGTACGTGACTGTGCTGCATCCTGGTTTTCACTTCAAGGCGCCCTCCGGAGGCGCAGGGAAGCGCGACGCCGAGACCGACCGCGTGCGGAAAGGACAGTTGATTTTGTTACAGCAGAGCTGCTATGCTCGACGTTTGCAGATTGTCGTGGAAAGAAAATTATTATCCTCGCCCGAAGGAACCGGACTTAAAATAAAGTTTATTCATTCATTCATTCATGAACCAGCACACGTTCTCTTCATCCTCTTCCTCTTCTGCTTCGCTCATCTCAGAACACGTTCACTGATTTGTCCGGCGTGGGATGCAATAACTCCAATGGGCGAGAGAACGAGTAAAGAGAGCGAAAGGAAGAGATATACAGAAAGAGAAAGAAAGAAGTTCTTGGCGAGGCGAGATTCGAAACCACCTATCCACATTCCGAAGGCTAGCGCCGTAACCACTCGTCTATCCAGTTTGTTTTTTTTCTTTCATGGTATTTATTTACCATTGGCATGACACTATGAACTGATATGTTCATTCTGCTCGTATCGTTGCCCTACGACAGAGACATAGCACTAAAAAATCAGCATTCATCTATAGAGAGAATATATCAAGTAACGGCATTTTCCAATGATACGCTACAACGGGGTGGTAAGAATGTATAAGCATCTCACCAATGCAAATATCATTCTGGCTGACTTTCCATTTGCTCGTATATATACCTCTTAGCTAAATGATCATCCTAATGAAGTCGATGTTGTGGAAATTACTGGCTGTGTTTCTCTGCAACATGCGAGCACGCTAGCAGAGCGTAGCGAAGCTTTGTAAAGTATATATAGTATAGCAACGGCTTGGGAAAGGGTAGTAAGGGTGAGGAGTAGAAAGAAGAGGGGGGACAACCTGATAAAAAGAGACCGAGAGTGAGAAAGAAAGAGAAAAATAGAAAGGGAGGAAAAAAAGAGAGAAAAAGAAAGAAGGTTAGAGAACGACTAGAGAGAGAGAAAGAAAGAGAAAGAGAAAAATAGAGAGAAAGAAAGAGAAGAAAAAGAGTAGAAGACAAGAAAACAGAGAGGAAAATACAAATATTTTGGCTGACTGTGAACAGGAGGCTTCACTGTCTCAAATGTGTATCCTGGACATTATTTTCTACTCGCACTGAAATATTCAATCATCACTCAATTAGCGCCTGAGTATAGTCCCTTTCGATGCGGTTTCCTGTGCAAGAAATTTAATTATATTGGTGCATGGGTGGAGATTTTTATTTAAATATCTGAAGCGCAGTATATTGACTGCACCTTTGAAGACCGACTTGGAAAGTGCCACATTTGTGAGACTTCAAATTGACCAGCACGCAAGCTGCAGTTAGTCATGCCTGTAGTATAGCCGGTGGTCTCTAAAAAAATCGACTTGGAGCGTTTATTTAGATTTCGTTTTACCTACGTATAACCTCCTGCTGGCGAGGTTGAATTGGTATAATATATGCAGCTTGATGTGAGCTTTAAGTTACTTTATTTCACTTCAGGGTTATCCAACACTATATTTTTATACAAAAAAGCCAAATGTAACGTTATTGTAACGACACGTTCGAATTTTCGAAATGTAACTGTAACGCGTTACTTTCGCATTACAGGAACTTGCAACGGGAACTCTTTGCGAAATTTGGAAGGAACGAGGAAAGAGTTTCGTTCTTGTGTTAGAGGAACGTGTACAACACTGGGTCTGACTGAGTAAAGGTCTGCGGGAGACTTGGCGCCCCCCTTCAATGACTAAGGAATGTGCCCCCGC
>JALIZH010028680.1:0-24447 GCA_030522465.1 Rhipicephalus appendiculatus | reverse complement strand
GGAGGAGAACACAGCGGTGACCAGAGCAGTTCGCGTCACAAAACACAGATTGGTGCAGTGTTGACGCAGGACCCGCAGAAAATGCCCACGCGCAGGTAATGTAGACGTATAGACGACGTAGCCACACTCTAAAAAAAAAAAAAAAAAGAAAAAAAAAAAAAGGAGCGAGAATGGAGCAACGGGCTCCGTTTCTCCTTCGGCGCAGCGACTTTCTCCCTTGCGGGCGCTTTACCCGTCGCGCCCTCTTGCGACAAGCGCCAGAGGAGTAACGTTTCTCCTACAGTGTTCTAGTTTCTCCTCAACCACGTGGCCTTGCGCTCGCGCGCATGCGCACGCCGAGCTACGTCGCGATTCCGTGCTGCGGAGAGCGGCGCCGCGCGCCGCCCTCTGCGCTGCGGGATATTGTATTTCGCATCCTTTCGCGGTCAGTCGGCAGTGTCAGATTATCCATCTAGCACTACCCGACCTCGTCCAGTCGCGTGCGATTACTTGTACCTATAGCATCGATGCAAGCAATGCAGGAGAGACGTTTATTCTTTTGTTTTATTGGTACAGTAACGTCTGTGCCGACATTTTTCTTTAGCGCTCAGCGTGCGCGCGATGCGCCGTATACTTTCGTGTGTGTCGTGTTGTTTGTATACGTTTGCGCACTACCTGTTTGTCATGATAACACTTAACAAACAGTCTTCCTTTATTGAACAGCTTAAACTGTACACAATTAATTGATTTTTTCGGCTTCGACATACTTGGTAAGCATACGCGTTCTTAGTTTTGCACGGCACTTATAGCACTCATCAATTCAGCAAGCAATATAAAGAAGCATCAAAGTTAATTTTTTCAACATTCTAGCAAACGTGATACCACTGCACAGAGCATGCGTGAAAGCACGATGATATATAATTGCTGCAGATTTACGTGCCGCGACCACCAGATGACGCCGTGGTGGCGGACTGCGGATGAATTTCAACCTACTGAAGTTAACTTTAACGTGAACTCAGACATAAGCACACGGGTGTTCTTTGCATTTTGCCGCCATCGAAATGCGGCCGCCGTGGCCGGGAGTCGAACCCGCGCCCTCGAGCATAGTCACGCGACACCCAACGGCTAAGCTGCCACGGCAGGTAAAAGCACAAAAGTAAATGGGCAGCAAAGTCTCACCGAGCGTTTATTTCCCAGACTGGGTTACAATCATCAGTAACGTTAAACTGCATCTTAATTGCACATTTCTGAAAAATAAACAAATGACTTCTATCAATTAAGCCAAAATTCTCAATCACATGCGTTTTGAATTACGCACGTCTGCACTGAGAGTTAGCATGGAATTATGCACGCGTGCAGTATGTCTCTCGTCCACGGGATTCTGCTTTGGCGTGCGAAACTCAACACAAAATGCACTTCTAGTGACAGCTGTGCACAGCAGGTAATTACTAACACTCGCGCTCACCTTTGCGAAAGAGTATTCCAAATCCAAAGTAATAGTAACCACCGCCACAGCGCTAACAACACAGTTGTCGCACAATGATTGCAAGTTGGCATGCCAGGCGAATACCGTGACGTATCTGTAGCAAAGTAGTAAGTAGGTGCAGCATACTAAAATATTATTGAACACGTAGTATGAGTAGCGTTCTTTTCCATAACCAGCGCGGTGTAGCCCTAGTTCTACTGATGTAATCAAGCTGCCGCGACGCCAAGAGCCCTGACATCGCTCACGAAAGAACACCGTCTGGTGCGAGGCCATCTTGTCTGGTTTCTTCGCACGACCCGCGTTGTAGCGTACGTACACAATTGCGACGGCCGTTAACGCATCAGAAGCGCTGTCATTGAAGGCCTAGCAGTCGAATTAATCCATGGCTCATCGTCATACTTGTGGTCAAAGCTTAAATAGAATGTTAACAGATGTTAACGTCAAACCACTCACGCGACGACGGCGACAGAATCTGGCTAAATCTAGCCCGCATGCTGCGCCCTCCCAGAGTAATAATAAGAAGCAAAGAAATCAGAGAGGAAAATTTTATCTGTAACCGCTGTCGAGAGATGGCGCAGCCTTCAAAATGTCGTCGGAATGGTATCCATAGTTCGTAGTCATCGCTTTCAAGGAAACTTAATCAACTCTGTAATTATCAGGTTCATTATTATGCAGCTTTTGGTTAAAAGCTGATTTTAGGTAAGCAATAGCTACAGTAGTATTGTGTCTGCGTGCCTTGCGGTGCAGCCATTAAATGTAATAGCGTTGACTAAAAATTACTTGCCACTTGTATCACTAGGGTCAGCCGTATTTCAGTGACGATATAAGCGTCAGCAGTCGGTATTGGCCTCGAGGAGTTACGGAGTCGCCCTCTATCGGGCGCGCCTCGATTGCGTGCTAGGTAGGGTACCGCCGCACGCTCCCCTTAAGATCTGCTGTCGGCGTTCCACAAAACACCTCGCGGAAGCGCTCCAGGACATTTTTGTGCGTACTTTCGAAACGAAATATGTTCTTTACTGTTGAAATAATAATTTTCGACGAAAAGAAAGAACAACCTAGTTTACAGTCGCTGTCTCTTCGCAGAAAACGGAGCGCTCGCTTCACGCGGTCACCGCGATGGAGACCCCTGAACCGGCTTTTTGCGTGAAATGTAGTCAGCCACTGAGTGCAAACTGTGAAATATTTTGTTAGAGTAGACGCCTGTATACCTAAATGGAGCATAGCAGAAAGAAGCCTCGAGCCAGTGATCGCACAGGTTCGCGGCGACCGGCGGAGCTTTTGCATGTATGAGCATCTGCATGTATATGTTCGTACTGATGGTTTCGCTTTCGCTACGAGCGTGTTTTGGCGCCGTGCCGTGAACTTTAGGCCGCAAAATATGAGAATTTGTGAGTACTGTGATGACCGAAGTCGAAGAGGCCGAACTGGGTTGTGGGCTTGCGACCGGCACAGAACAGAAATAGAACAGCGAGCCCAGCGAACGGGTGTTGTGTCTGTTTCTCTCTCTACAGTACACAAAAACCATTGTTGCGCGGACGCTATCAGAGCAGCTCAATTTTTTTTTTTTTTACAACTACAACTTCGGCGCGCCTACGGCAACTTGTGATGTCCCGTCCCGACGACTCAATGTTTTTTTTTTTCAGTCAAAATTAATGTATGTTTCAATGTAATTTGACATGTTGCCTCGCACTGCATATAGATCGGTCTTCTAAGCGAGCAATCGCCGCTGCTCCTGTTATTTGCAAAATTTTAATGCCCAGCATAATTTGGCGAGTTGCCCAGCAATTAGGGGAGTATGTCGAGTCTAACGCCAACAGCGCGGCGTCTTTTCCACATAAAGAAATAAGGCTTCAAAAAAATGCATGGGGTTGGATAGGCCCAACTTGATTTTGAGAGTGGCACAAGTAAATTTGGGCTTTTAAAAAAACACGTAGCGTTTGCGCGATGAGAATGCACGATTGACTGAAAGAATGTTATTTCCAACTTAAATGCAGCCCACATCAGCCGCAGCATTTGACTCACTCGTATGTACATCCACCAGCAAACGTCGCGTATAGGTTATGAAGGTGAAAGCCTTCTATGCCGCATCAAAAGCGAAGGTTGACCGTCGGCATCCCGCCTCGTCGGCGTCGGCACGAGTAATGCAAAAAAAATCATCACGTGATGACGTCACCATATGTCGTCATCATGACGTCACAGATTGCCTAAATTTGTGAAGACGTCATGACGTCGGCATGACGCCACATAACGTGATGTCACATCATGACGTGTTCACACTACATGGTCGCTTTGCACAGCCTCCATGATCGGTGGGCCGATCACGGAGGCAGTGCAAAACCTCAAAGTTTCTCGGAGCGGGGCGAGGAAAATCAATAAATTTACTGACAAGAAGAAGAAGAAGAAGGTGGCTTTCGCCTTCCGGACATCTGAATGGAATGCACAAGGAACCTAGCGAGTTTTTAAATCCAACGTACCTAAACAATCACTCAATATCTGCAGCCCATATTGTAGACGCTGAGCACGGGGCCGACGATCAAGAGGTCGCACACAAACGTTCTGAGATGGTATTGCACGATGCAAAGGGCAGCGCCTTTTCCATCCTTCGGTAGATAAGCACCATTAGCCGGCGGGAAGCGCGTGCGGACGATCGTCGCAGTGCGCACTTTCTGCTACTCAACATCACAGCCCCGACGCAGTAGCGAAAATCGTCGTTGCGGAAGTGCTTGTTGTACACATGACTCGTAGCCGATCGCTGCTTGCCGGTTCTTAGCACCACAGCCCGGTCTTCACGCAGTTTCTTGACCCACGGGCACCGGTGCACGCTTTTACCGGACTTCGTTGCGTACGTCCGGCACTACGCCACCGAGCAATAAGAGCAGCATGTTCATCGCTCTCGGAGGCCGCCATTCTTGTTACAATGGATTCAGTTGGGTTCAAAATACGAGAAAACGTACGTATTGCTACCGACCGCAGCGCAGGTGGAGCATGAAACTCATTCACAAAGCACGCGGCAGCGCTCCGCAAGCAGCCGACGCGGCCGCCGAGACCGCGTGATCCTGCCAAGCACGTCACGCCGACGGTGGCGCCGGCGCTTCCAGTGGTGGCCCTCGAGGCCAATTGGTGTATGTGTAAACACGTTTGTGTGTACGCGGCTGTGGAGATTCATTCATTGTGTGGGCTGCATGTATAATAATGAATGAAATGTGTATTGAATTCAGTGGGGGGTTGTGTGTACTATGAGTCTCGCAGACCTAGCAAACGTGTACGTACTAATGAATGTGTACGTAAATATGTTGTACCAGCCTTCCAGTGTCCTTGCGTAATCCATGAATGGGCTTGACTCGCCAATTATCCGCCAAAAGGCCATTCTGTAGTAACAACGTGCATCGCAAACTGTTTTTAGATGTGAAGCATCTTATGGCGAAGCTTAATCCGGTGGTAGTGGTGTGCCGCGTGCCCACCCTTATTGCGCATGCGCAAACCCTTTCAAAAAATAAAAAACCTCCTCTCCCCCCTCTCTCTCCTCTAGGCATCCCTCCCCGCGGCAACCACACCCTCACTGCGCATGCACCTCCCCTCCTCTCTCCCCTCCTACGCTCCCCCCTCTCTCCTCTAGGCATCCCTGCCCGTGGCGTCCACACTCCCACTGCGCATGCGCGTCCCCCCTCTCTCTGCTTATCGCTCCCCCCCCTCTCCCCTCTAGGCATCCCTGCCCGCGGCGTCCACACTCCCCACTGCGCATGCGCGTCCCCCCCCGCCCCTCTCCCTCCTCTCCTACGCTCCCCCCCTCTCTCGCCTCGCGACGCCGACGCAAGCAGCGTCTGCTAGCGAGTTTCTTGGTTGAAAAAACCGACTGCTCGCGCTGCACAACCGTTCACTGGCCATCCCGGCAGTGGATCTTGACTTCCAAGGTGGTGCCGGTGGGAGATTTCTCCTGTGCGTTGTTGAACAATAAAAATTCGCAGCGTGCACGTTAACTAAAAGCGGACTGCGGGTCACTGTGTCCAGTCGGCGTCTTCTGTCTCTCATTGCCCATTAGCAGCGATTTGCATGTTCCAGCAGGAAACACCTCTCCATGACTGCGTGCTTTGCGCCTCCCCAGGTTTCTCTCCTGCGCAACGCCGCGATGAGCGCCAGCGTCAACGCCGCCGCCAGTGTAAGCGTTAGCGCCCGCTGCTTCACATCTACACATGGTTCCCTTTAGCGGGAGATGGTATAATTTTTTTTTTCTAGTGTCGTTGAATCCCTCCAGATGGCGCCAGCTACCGCCTAATTCATGGCTGTGGTGCTCTCACCCCTCCACCTACTTATATATTCGTGAACATCTATCTATCGAAACTATAAACCGCTGCGACGGCATTGTTTTGCTGCGATCGAGTGTACATTATGGAGGTAAATCTCGGGGCCTATTGCCCCGTAAACGCGTGGATAACGTCGCTACACGGTGTGATTCTTCGATAAATAAAGACAGCAAGCCTAGCCTGTAGTCTCCGGGCGAGAACTTCTTTGCAGTATCCGTACCTTCCAGAGTGAACGCCGTCTCGCTGGCCGAGCGAAACCTACGAGTACCGTCGTTCCATTTCGCGAAGTTGTCACCGCCCCAGGTTTGTCTGCTCGATTTTATTGTCATATAACTCGATATTAAGCTCAGCGGGACCGTTTTTTGTGATTACCAGTGCCGTATACTCTTTATCAGTCGAGAATCGATGAACTCGCTAGGCCTAATCGCTTCGCTAACTTGGTGTCAGCCATCTTGATTTTGACGAGGGAGGAACCGTTCCTCCATGCAAAATGGAGGAACCGTTCCTCCATTTAAGGACGAACATTGGGGACATCGCCGTTTCTCCCTTAATGGAGCGAGGGTCGCTCCATTTTTTTTAAGAGTGCAGTATACAATGAAACATTGGCCGGCAACTGCGAACGTGTTAATTCGATTGTTTGTGTTTGTGTGTATTTCTCGCTTTTCCCCGCTACTTCTTAGTTTCTGTCTTTCTTTATATCTTCCTTCATTTCTTTTTTGTTTTGATAAGGCGCTTGAGTGCTCCGTGCCCGCTACGAAGAGCATGACCACAGTTTATCATCATCATCAACATTACGGGAAGCTGGCGCTGAACGGCCGCGCATATTACGAAACTCACAAATTCGTGTTTGCATCCGAGTTAAATTGCATTCGTGCTTCTCGCAGACTTTCACTGCTAAGTGCTCAGCCATAATTCTTCATCCTCATCAGCCACATGCAGCATCAACAAAGTGCACATAATGCCTTACAGATTTGTAGCTGGTGCCTCACTTATCCGCAGAAAGACGAATAATGGCGTGGTGGGTGCTGTCCTACTTCCCGAAAATTGTAATTTATGTCGCAGTCGATACCTTGCAGAAAGCGAGAACGTCAAACACAGTTGGCCTTGCACCAAGACGAACCCGCGCTCAGAATGCGCATTAGGCAGTGTTGTATTCGTTGGTAAATTTTGTCGTTTATTTATTTATTTATTTATTTTTATTTTATTATTTATTTATTTATTTATTTATTTATTTATTTATTTATTAGCTAGGGTAGAGAGGAGACATACGCTGTAGGGTGTAGTGTTTCGCCCAATCAGTTGGTCGACGTTCGAGCAGTATTTGCTGTTGTCACAATCCGTTAGGCCATTTTTGAGGTCTGTATTTTAATCTATCTTCGTAGCTCTATCGCCATAAGTCACGCGCTGTGGACTCACTGACAAAATGAATGAACTGAGTTATGTAAACATTATGTTCAAGAATTCGCGCTCCAAGCGGCCTCTCGTTTTTGTGACAGATATTTCAAACAGTAAAATATTGACGACAGGAGTGAATTCTCGTTTGACGTCCATATAAGCGTTCGTCCACATAGAAGACCTCTAGGCCTTCCGTAGGATTAGGCCTCACTTGTTTTCTGAGCGTCATTCATTACTGTCCGCTAGAGTAGACTGCACTAAATCCTCCACACCAGAATTGTGAGCTCAGCCTGGTTATCTCAGCTCTGCAGAAGACCCCAAAAGGGCTAATGTTTTGCGCCTGTCCAGCAGTGCGGCACAGCCTCGCCGAAACGCGGATGTTTGGATGGTGCTTGTACGGTTTGAGTGAGTATTGTCCACTACTAAGCCGTGCTCGCCGGTGTTATCTTTACCCGGCTTTGCGTTTTTGTTACCCCACAGTACTTTGTTGACTCGATGTTTCCGTAATTGTTTCAGAGATCAAGGGATCGATGCCTTTGCATGAATGGATGTTTTCGATAAGCGTCCGAGTATAAACATTTTAAAATTAAAGTGAGCGCCATTTTTTTTTTTTTTTGCAGAAAGAAGCTACACCTTATCGAATGTATTACAGGACTATTTCTTGAATTCGCCTCGCTTCGTTTTCCCCCCCAACTTCAACCACCGTGCGCACTGTGGATATTGTTAAGAGCTGCTCACTTAGAGGAAGGAAGAAGAGGAGAACAAGTTGGTTCCTGTTTCGGCATCTTTGTTGTTGTGGCCCCAATAACTGAGTTCGAGTATGGACTCTGCTCATTCTGTGTACGCCACATACTGTGTGGCGTATACAGGAAAAGAGCTAGAGAGACAGAGAAATAGACAAAAAGAGAAAAATATAGGAAAAAACGACACAGACAAAAAAGCCAGGAAAAGAAGTAAAGGGAAAAAGAGGGCGAACATAAAAAAAGAAATATATATATATATATATATATATATATATATATATATATATATATATATATATATATATATATATATATATATATATATATATATATATAAAAGGAGAAAGCGAGAAATAGAGAGCGAGAAAGAAAGAAAAAAAAACATGTAAAGATTGAGAAAGAAATCAAAGAAAGTAATAGAAAGAAACAGACAAAATAAAGCGATCGTAAATAATTAAGCTATTGGTGCGGTGATTGCCAAGTGTTACCTAATCGAACCGAATCAATACCTATTCAAAACTCGTGATTACAATGATCACGTAAACGTTTCGTGCATCGGCGTTTGAACGCGCGTGCGCCTTGTCAAGCCAAAACCAGCCGAGTTACGACGAGCTCTGTTGTGCCCCAGCCTTGAGCGTATTACTGCTAGCTGCGAGAATTCTGTTTTTTTACTTTTCAATCAAGATAACATGGTACATAAACTTCCATTCATTGTGATAATTCCGTGAAGTCTCTAAATTTTGGCCTCTTCGATATTAGTACCAACGAAGATGCCCATAATCATGACCCTTTAAGAGAGGAGAGACGTATCGAACTATGTTCGTAACAAGCACATACCACGCTGTAGCATACCTGAAATAGTGAAAAAGTTCCTTAGATATTTAAAAAAAATACCTACAAGACTATTGCTCATCTTTGGTGTTTTGTTTACTATGAACATTTGGGACTTATTTACTATTTCTTGTTAATCATAGCGTCCCGTCAACAAATTTCTGTTGGTCTTTTCAGCTAGGACTGCATAATAGTCGGCACGATTCCTAGCGACGTATAGCTAACACATTATATAGCTAACAAGGAAGGTGTACTATCGCGCTCAGTATGAGCTACATCACGCGAGCGCGTGGCCCAGCGCTCTGCAAGGCTGTAAAGTGGGGCCGATCGTGCCATATTTTCGAGTTATTGGGAGAGAGTGTGGCTATTCCTGCAAGTGCGCATCACTCCCTATTGCTTGCTTTCACCCTAGCCCTCTTTTATTTGAAGGAACGTTTTGCCATTTATTTAGCTTTACTGAAGAAAAAATCGAAGTCTGTGTGTCAAACCACGGCGGCCGTTATCATTTTCGAAGCTGACATCACGACAGGGCAAAACGAGGGCGAGCGTGAAAGCAAGGCGAGGCGATGCACACTCAAAGAAACAGCTAAACGCTTGCCTGATAACTCCAAGTTATTTCACGATCGGCGCCACGGTACAACCTTACAGTGCTCTTGGCCACGCGCTCCCACGATGTAGCTCATACTGAGCGCGATAGTACATACCTGAATTCATTTAATGCCAACCACCTGTAAACACTCAACCTTGCATGAAGAATTTAAGAACGGTGTAAAGCCGGCTCACAGCACGGTGCATTACTCCAATGATCGCGCACGGTCCACACTCTTCATTAGGTTCCCCACGCGCTCAGCTAAGCAGGTTTGTCTTTGAAAGTCCTGCTTGCACTTATTGGAACACATATTTCATTTGGTAGTCAGCGCTCGTCCCGCCTTCTGTTCTGTGTCCCGTTTTTTTTCTTTTTCTTCGCTATGCTTATTAGGTACAAATATGAACTCATACACAAGACGTAGTCTCCTTATCTTCTGTAGGAGTGATCCGCGTCTAGGATTCATTTGTTGCTTCCGTTCATGAGAGCGCAAGCGTGCAGCCGTATACCTCCTAGAAAGCGATTTGTGTTTGTAGTAAAGCAACAGCCATCGGCGAGCAACGACTGCCAAACGGTAGAAAAACACCAACTACATACACACACACACACAGACACACACACACACAAACACACACACACACACACACACACACACACAAACACACACACACACACACACAAACACACACACACACACACACACACACACACACACACACACACACACACACACACACACACACACACACGCGCACACACACGCACACACACACACACACGCACGCACACACACACACGCACACGCACGCACAGACACACACACACACAAAAATAGATGGCAAGCATTTCTCTGCCCTTTTTACTGTTTAGTACTGTCCTATAGCGCCTTACGACCCGGATGTTATCGCATCCTTGCTCAGATGAGGAAAGCTTTTAGCCATCCTCGTCCCAAGCCTAGAGGCCTTATAGAATTCACCCCTCTCACCTCCCTCCCTTTTCGCCGTTCGCCTTACTTTAAGAGGAACACACTACCTCTGCTCCTACGCATCGCTTTCGCAGGACTCAATCCACTTATCCCTTCCGAGTGAACAATCTGGCGAGGCAAGTTTTGGTCAAGATGTGCAAGCAGAACACTATGCCACGAATAAAGGGCCAAGGTCTATGAGCCATTTATGTATGTTGCTGTCCATCTTTACTCAGGTGACTATTTCACTGAGGAAAATGCGCATTGGGTTACACTTGCGGAAGAACGTACTGGGAGAGGCCAATGACTGTTTTTGTGTCCTATATTATTCTCTTATATTCACTTCATCTATATACATGTACACAAGGGCTGTAGAAGCAACAAAGGAAAAAACACCTCTTTGGGGTGTTTCGTTCACTTGGTATTGTTCTCCCGTTTTACAGATAACAAACCTTTTCCGCAATCTTAGTATTACTTGATTCCGAAAGAGCGGACGCGACAAATCTAGGTTAAGTAACTACGACGATCGAGTAGCTGCTGTGTACTTTCACTGCACCGTATTAGTTTATCTGGAAGCCTTCGCGTTGATGTCTTGCTTGCGTGTTTACATAAAAGCGCACCGAAAGGCCGCTTTTGACAGTCACCCGCTGTAAGATAAATAACAATAAACGGCGACCTAACTCATAAACTTAGCTCAAAGATGCACTTGTCCTCTTGGATATCTTCTCAATTTATCCTTGTTTCTCTTGCACTTTCTTTAGAACTCATGCCAGTGGTCTATTCTGTAATGTCTCTTTGACGCGATACGTTTTATTCTATCGCAGCAATACAGCCCAATAGCGAAAAACCAAACAAGTGCACCGAACACGATGTTAGAAGCTTTCAGGTCGTCCTGACTTTAGTCGCTCGCCTGAGTCAATGTTTGTTGACATTTTCGTGTCCACGTGGAGGAAAAAAAGCCTCAACAAATTTCCCGTTGCTTTTCTTGTTTCACTTCTCTCAGGAAGATTGACCATCTCTTGCGGCCTCAACAACCACGTGTCTAACCTCACCTGGGCTTTGTGCGTTTTATAGTTTGTGCAAGACTGAGTGTATACAATTAAATTACAGGTCTACGTTTGACTCCACGTCGCCCGTTGATGACTCCCTCTCAGGGTGTGCATTTCCGTGTTACCATCTTTATTTTTACAGAGCCTTCAGGTCGAAATCAAAGGTTCCAGTGTAAGCAAAGCAAAACAAACAAAAAACTCGGTTAATGATGAAAGTGGGTGATAAACGCTTCACTGGAATATGAAATTTTTTTGCTGTTGTTTTAGTCTTACCAAGCCTCCTAGCTTACTATTTTTCAAAAACTATAACGTCAACTTTTTTCTGTGGTGATTCAACTACTGGAAGTGGAAAGACGTACCTAAGCTCTGTTGCTGTATCGAAAGAAAGCAACATCGCTGGCCATTTTTTTGTTTAATAGCGGCCGACATAGGGCAAGGTCGGCCGCTAGCGCGCACACACACACACACACACACACACACACACACACACACACACACACACACACACACACACACACACATATATATATATATATATATATATATATATATATATATATATATATATATATATATATATATATATATATATATAGTGTGCGCTTTTCCGGAAATTCTCAAAAGTAAGAAAACTGGAATTTTCGCTTGTGGTACTTAAAATTGCCGCTTCTGTAGCGGCAGACGTCTGAAGATGGCTAGGATTTTGATTACGGCGGCAAAATCAGTAATTAATCTAACACTTTTTCATTAGTTGAGAAGGGCATGCGGGTTAAACGGGGGAATTAAAGTCCTTCCAGTGAAGAGCGCGTCACCGATTTTAGATGGAGTGAACGCCAGTACATTTGCTTCAAGCCGTGAGCACACGATAGTGCGAAATGTCTGCGGTAAGGACCGTGCATAATCTTTAATAATACTTACAATTGTCACCGACGTCTCACTTTTTCGGCTTTCATCAAGTACTTTCACTAAAGCCTCGACTGGCATGTTTTTTTTTTCTGCATTTTATTTTTTACATCAGCGCCCCGGAAAAATAAACACGCGCTGTGTGGCGCATCCGAAAGTGATTTCGAAAATCCCCTCCAATCTCCTTACAGACACAAGGTTCGGTAGAAGCTGAGAGGTGAATCTACCCTTAACTTGTTTACTCAACTGCACCGAAGTTTACACGAGCGCACAGCTTATCTCCATGGGTTGGGCCCAGTGCACCGTAATTTGCCAGGGCCTTCCTACCCCTTCCACACGATGTGTTCGCGGTCCTCAAAGCTCAAATTAATTAAAGTCGACTTTTCAACCATCATACAGGGGGGCATACTTTCCACGCTCAGGGTCTCCAGTGCTGGAGTCGCTCACTTGAAGACGTCCAAGGACATTCGCATACGCGGAGATGTAAAGGACATTCGCATATATGGAGATGTAAGGAGTAGCTCATGTTTGCCTGGACATACCTATACAGCGAATGTTGAAACCATGAAAACTTCTCTGATTGCGCTTTTTTCCTCGAGGTCTTCAGCATATGGCAGAGATTAAGCATTTAGAAGATGTTGTTCTCCGCATTCTGCGCCATGTCGAACCTACAGCATTCCTATACTGTAAAATTACTGTTTCGTTGCATTCAACTGGCCATATTGCTTAGTCAATATGGCGCCAAAGGAACGATGACATGTGACACTGTGCCACCCTTACAGAGAAGGTGCCAGCAATGCACCAATATTTTCAGACTGCTTCCTCACTGCCATCTAAGACTTCTGCGACGCTCCTCTTGTGCTTCCCGTCATATTTCTGGAGTGTTGTTGTTTGGGAACACTCTTTAATGCAGGTCTGATATAATGAAATTCATTCTAATCAGCTTTACGCTGTCTTCTAGAAAGCAGGGAGCGGAAAGAAGTGGTTAGATAAACACACTTTGCCGCGCACAACTAGCTCATTGCCGAGGAAAACGCAACTTCCGGTGCACTCCCTTAAAAGCGAACGGGATTGCGTGTCAAAAGGAAAGTTCACGGCGGGTAAACAAGCACTTTTGTTGACTTGCTGCAGCAGAATTATTCATAACGGCTTATTTTTACGAAGTTGAACCACTCACGAGAGAAAGAAATAGGCGATGTCGAAGAGTTAGTGTAGGCACTGTGGAAGTACCCGTTTGCTTAGAGTAGTGGGTGGCACCGAAGATGTGGCTAATATCGCGGAGTGCTTGGCACTCTACGTGATTGTGTTTATCTTTAAGGTAACCGAAGCACAGGATGAGTTGTCGTATATACTCAGCCCTCTTAAGAGACTGAAGAAAAAAGCGCCCGAATTATAGAAGAAAGAACGAAAGAAAAAAAAAAGAAAATTGTGGTCCGTTCCAACTAACCTTTCACTTGCAAGTGCAAAAAGAAAATAATAAAAATAAAAAAAAATTAAAAAATACACCAGTCGACGGTGAATATTGTACACATCAGGGAAATTCCTCTTTTGTGAATATTTGATGCTGAACTTGCGTTCAGCCCATGAAGCTGACAAACGCTGGAAAGGAGAAGGCGCCATGCCGATGCCGCATGATGCCGATCATGACAATAAATAAAAAACTCAGATCCTCCGAAAAAGCGAAAATTGACCGTTGGTGGCGGCGGCGTACGCGTCTCGTGGCGTCCGCGTTAGCATAGGGGATGAAAAAAATATCCACGAGATGGCGTCACCATATGACGTCATAATGATTGCGTCTCTAGAAACTCGCTCCCTGTAATTAAGTACATTTAATTTGCTGAAAGAAACAAAAAGTAATTTTATGCAAGAACTGCGACGCTAATGCGTGCTTAGTAACTGCGTTTCAACACACGCTTTTGTTTGTTTCTTGTAAGTACATTCATGAGCTACACAGATGTGTCTAGTTTAAGGCATGGTAGTGTGTGTGTGTGTGTGTGTGCGTGTGTGCGTGTGCGTGTGCGTGTGTGTGTGTGTGTGTGTGTGTGTGTGTGTGTGTGTGTGTGTGTGTGTGCGTGTGTGTGTGTGTGTGTGTGAGAGAGAGAGAGAGAGAACACCCCCTTATGGTCACCATGCCTTAAAACATAACCGTGGAACCAAATGTAGACTTCGGAATCGGTGTCCAAAGTGCAGTCATTCTGTACACGAGTACCGATATTTTGCTCGAAAACTGACGTCAAATCTTCTTGAGGAATGATTCATATACAAGGTGCGGCAAAGGCCTTCTTCGAAATGGCAATGCTAGCTGACATTTTGTTCGAACTGCCCCTCCCCCGCACCCCTACTACCATTCCAATCGTCTTCATTGCCCGGCCCTTGCAGGAGACTAACTTTTGTGATTGCGGCCTGCTAGCTGACTGAGGTCAGGTTGAGATCTCTGTCCTAGACCATAGGTGTAATAGAAGATTTGTAGGTGATGAGACTATTGAACACATTTTGTGTTACTGCCCGACATACGCAAACGAGAAGCTTCACCTCCGCACTGTTCTAAATTAACTGGACGGAAGCGCTTTCACAGTCGATAAAGTATTGGGACCATGGGGCTGCCCATCACGGCTCCGAAAGGCAACGAAAGCGCTGTTGCGTTTTCTCAAGGACACCGGGCTGATTCGTCGTTTGTGATGTCAAACGTGGAACTGTTACCTCAGCTCAGTGACTTTTCTCTCCTCCTCTGTAACTTTTCTTCCCTCTCCCCCCCGTGCAGGGTAGCCTACCGGGCTCAGCCCAGGTTAACCTCCCTGCCTTTCTTCTACTCTTATTCCCTCTCTTTTTGTAAGTAACATTCCATAAAGGTTGAGCACATCCTCCTCAGAAAGCTAAGCTCTCGTGGGGCACGCAAGACCAAGAACATCGTTTGTATTTTTCTAAATCGTCTTGTAGCTTTTTCATTACGCATAGACGGCTACAAATGTTCAGGGGATGTGAGAGCTACAACAAATCGGATGCCGGGTCGAAATCAGAGCTGTTCTGCATAGGAGCGTTGACTGGCACGAACACTACGTGGCACTCTTGTTACGCTTCCAAGCATATTCGGTCCAGTAGTTTTGGTCTTAAGAGTATTCGTAAAAAGTATTCAGACCATCTCAGACGCCGCCTATGAAGAACTGTCTGTAAGCGTGTCAAATTGGCTACAATGGTCTTTCAAGGCAGTCAATATTTAACTGAAGCGATTTTATTTATGTGCGTTAAAGTAACTCATTCTAATTAATTTGTAACTAAAGATATATTTGTCCTGAAGTGAACCCTGCTCGATTTTGGCATATATAGAATTAAATCTTAGGCTAGAAATATGGTTCAAATTCATTTTTGGTCGTGTCTTTTCTGATAAAAAAAAAATTATACTTTTCACACGGCTCGTAGGAAGTGGCACGTAGAACCACTCGTCGAACGTTGTAGTGCCTTCAGCAAAGTGATCATATGCAACAATACACTGCAAAATGAAGTTAAACAAGGAGAAATTTATTGTTCAGGAAGTGCAATTCATCCAAAGATTGATATATTTTGCTTTTTTTTTTAGCCCCTAGTTGATACAAATAGAGAAAACAAGTGGTGTACACAAATGTGTACATGCCGTCTCAAAGGGCTAAAGAATAGAAATTGATGGTGCTGGTTCGCGTTAGTCATATCGAATACATAAGATATCGGGGCATAACTTGTTTTAAAAAAAATTAAGGCAGCTTCACCCTAATGGTGCCAAGGCTGAAGAAAGCGCGGAGCAGGGAAACCTTCTTTGTTTCTCGCCCGTTTTCTCTTTGTTTCCTCCTTTCTTTCTTTCATGTTCTTTTTTCAATTTTCTGTGTTTTTTTTTTCTCTTTTTTTCGATTTATATCTAGTTTTCTTCCTATTTCTTTTCCTTTGGCTGTCTTTCTATTTCTCGCTTGGTTACTCTGTCATTTTTAAATGCGAATGCATTTCATAGTCGGGCTATGTCAGGCATCCGGCGTTGTCCGGCGTTGTCCGGCGTTGTCCGGCGTTGTCCAGCGTTGTCCAGCGTTGTCCGCGGAGGAGGAGGATAGGTTGAGGAGGTAAGCGCCGGCAGGTGTTGGATGTGAAGCATCTTATGGCGAAGCTTAATCCGGTGGTGGTGGTGGGCGGCGTGACCACCCTTACTGCGCATGCGCAAACCCTTTAAAAAAATAAAAATAAAAAACCTCCTCTCTCCCCCCTCTCTCCTCTAGGCCTCCCCTCCCCGCGGCAACCACCCCTCACTGCGCATGCGCCTCCCCTCCTCTCTCCCCCTGCTACGCTCCCCCCTCCCTCCTCTAGGCACCCCCCCCTCTCTCTCCTACGCTCCCCCCCTCTCTCGCCTCGCGACGCCGACACAGGCAGCGTCTGCTAGCGAGTTTCTTGGTTGAAAAAACCCACTGCTCGCGCTGCACAACCGTTCACTGGCCACCCCGTATATATGGCAATGGATCTTGACCTCCAAGGTGGTGCCGGTGGGAGATTTCTCCTGTGCGTTGTTGAACAATAAAAATTCGCAGCGTGCGCGTTAACTAAAAGCGGACTGCGAGTCTCTGTGTCCAGTCGGAGTCTTCTGTCTCTCATTGCACATTAGCAGCGATTGGCATGTTCCAGTTGGAAACACCGCTCCATCGCTGCGTGCTTTACGCATCCCCAGTTTTAAATGCGAATGCATTTCAAGTGCGTGAGGGCGCTCGCATCGCGGGAGCTCGGCGGAGCTATATATGAAAAAAAAATTTAAAAAAAATTTAGAAAGAAAGAAAAAGAAAGAAAAAAAAGGAAAAAAAAATAAAAATAAATAAATAAAACCAAAAAAAGGAAAACAAAAAAAAAAAGAACAGGCGCTGCGCCGTGCTCCCGACTGGGCTGCAGAAATTAGGCGCCTTTTCCTTCTTCGAACCACAACCACTATATATAAATGGAGTGAAGCGCGCGCGAAATGCATTCGCATTTCCTCACGATTCCCCTTCGGGGAGGTGGGGGCATTTTTTTTATACGTGGTTTGTGTTGTCGTGTTTCCCTAGCCATAGTAGTAATGTCCGCACTTTATATAATGATCAAGGCGCTCGAAGAACAAGAGGAAGAAGACTTCTTTCTGGTGCGAGCGCGCGCTCGAGATGCCACAGTTGGCTGTGCTATACGTAGTTTTGCCTGGGTTAATTTCATCATCAAGGCGCTCTAAGGACAAAATGAAGAAAACTTGCGTTAAAATCATCATCAAGGCGCTCGAATAACAGGGGGGATGAAGACTTCTCTTTGGCGCGGGCGCGCGCTACAGCTGGCTATGCTATATGTGGTTTTGCCTGCGTTACGACAAGCGACGACCACAGCATACGACAGCCTGCCCCCCTAAGGGGCTCCGAACTTAATAGGGACCAATTACTGTCCGGACAATTAATCAAAATTAATTGACACAGTTTCTCTAAAATGTTGTGAGCAGCTAATATCGTTGTGGCGCCTAGCGGAGCAGATCTCAACCACGCACTTTCATCTACCTAGCCTCTGAGATCACCATCGGCTGTGCTATGAAATACAAAGTTAACCACAGATAATTCAGAAGGGCACACAAACACCGAAGTACCACTACAAGACACGTATAAGTAAACGATCAGGGTCGCCTCCAGGATTTTTGTTTCTTGGCAGTTTTCGGGTTGGTTCATTATGTTTACAAAGGCTGACGTGTAAATTCTACCGGAAGCAGCGCATCTTGAGAGCAAGTAAAGAGAAACAGTTCCGCTTTCGCTCAAATAACTTTCGGAACAAGGAAAGAGGAAGTGACTCGCTCAGGCTAGCAAACCCTGTCATGCATGGCGCAGTGCATTACGCTGCCTCTGCCTTTACGCTATAATGGGCACGACCGTTCATCATCGAAGACGAATGCTGCACTGCATAACGAGCCACGGCTGCGAATCGTGCAGTGACGGTGCGCAGCATTCTTGGTACGCCTTGCGTCCTGTAATTAATAACGGTGATTCTTTCGTTATGCGCTCATGCGTCGTTTCCGTGTTTACAACAGAGGATCCTCTGCAAATAGGCGCTAACACACACACACACACACAAAAGAAATAGCTTTGAGACAACGCGATGGGACTGGAAAGTTTGATTACAAAAAAAGTTTGTACTTAGGTATTTGTCAGACACAATCAAATAAATTCAACAGCCAATTAGGCCGGCGAAGGTGTACGGCATGGTAATTGTTCTTTTTAACTTTAGTTTAGTAAGTGTGACGTAAACTCATATGAGTTAAAGCCGACAAAAAAAATTACCGTTTCCGTCGGTGCGATCCATCATTTCTGACACCCCCCACCAGAAAGGTGGTGAGAATAATAATAATAATATCTGGGGTTTAACGTCCCAAAACCACGATATGATTATGAGAGACGCAGTAGTGGAGGGCTCCGGAAATTTCGACCATCTGGTGTTCTTTAACGTGCACTGACATCGCACAGTACACGGGCCTCTACCATTTCGCCTCCATCGAAATGCGACCGCCGCGGCCGGGATCGAACCCGCGACCTTCGGGTCAGCAGCCGAGCACCGCCGCCACTGTTCCAACGAGGCAGACTCACGAGTGGAAAGGGGATGCACGACGCTAATATGAAACATTGGTGCGCAATTTTTTTGCAACATGTTTGAATCCCCACGTTAATAATAAATCAACGCTTGCTGACTCGTTCACGGTCGTCTAAAAGTATGCTGAACAGAATTAGTGTAATCATAGTAACGTAGTAAATACAAAGCTTTCACATGGAGAGTCGTCATAAGATCTATTCTGAATAAAAGACTGTAAATTCTCCACAACGGTCGACTCCTGATAGGGCGTGGTGTGATCACTGTACTAAAAAGACTCAGTGTCCCTTGTGAATTCGCCTAAGATGACTTGAAGACGTAAGCCATCCCCTTTTTTTTTTCAGTCGATGTAGGGTTCCTTCCCCGCCCCATGCCGAATGATTTTTCGACGTAACGTGCTTTTGCACTGCCTCCAGGATCGGAGGCATCGCAAGCTTTCTACACATCACCTGTTCTTGCATTGCCTCCGTGATCGGTGGGCCGATCACGGAGGCAATGCGAAGCGACGATGTCATGTGATGACGTCATCACGTGACGTGATTTAATGACGTCACAAATTTTGGTGGTCTGTGATGTCATGATGACGTCGTAAAATGACGTCATCATGCGATAATTTATTGCATCACTGGTGTTGACGTGGCCGACGCGGGACGCCGACGGCCAATTTTCCCGTTTGATGGGGGAATCTAAGGCTTTCGCCTAAAAATATTCGATCTTGTTACAGCGCGGTAAAGAATAGCAATAACCAGCCAAAGGGGCCACAGGAATGGTGGGATAAGAGCTCCTCTTCTCATCTTCCTGAACACATTCGCCGATTTTTTCTACTGTTTACCAAGCCGTACTGTCGGTTTCAAATCAAGCATGAACAGCGGAGCGCGTCACCCAAGCATTTGGAACTGCATAGTACGCGCTGTCTTGTCATCACTATTGACAGGCCCGCACACCTGATTAGGCTGCACTGCGCGATCGAAAGCGTGAATGTAGCTCACGAGCGGCAAACCGCATGAGCGCATCTTTAATCGTAACGATGCGAACTGTACCCCACGCACCACTGCTGGCGTTTCATTCGGAGTCGATAGTACACGTAATAAATTTTAATGTGCATCCAACTCGCTCAATCTAGGCTAGTTGTCCGCAATAAGCAGCTGCTCGATGAAGTTATCAATTCTATTTTTCGTTCTGTGTAGATATTCACATGACTACGATTGGAAGTGGAGTGTGACTTTTAATTCAAGTTTGTTTACACAACGCTAACTTTTGCGAATAGGCCTTAAAATTGATCGCGTTACGCTTACAAAGCATCGTAGACGTTTAACTCGCTCGGCGAGCTATTTGAACACCATCCAGCCCAGCGAGTGACACTTCGAACTCGGGGGCATGATCCTGACTGCGATGGCTGAGGTTATATAGAAGATATAGTAAATGTTAGCGTTTCTGAACCTCCTGTAATTCTAACAGCCATTTAAATAACTCTCATTAGAACAAAATACAGCTACTAGTCGAGGAACGCCGTACGACGGGAGGGAATTATAACGAAAATGCTGCTGCGAAACATAACGAAAATACCAGTGCCTAGCAAACGACGAAAGCCAAATTCCCGCATTTGCGTCACCACGGCGCCGTTAGCAGCGCCCCATGGGTGGAGCATGGGGCGAATGACCCTGTCGTTATAAAATGTTAGACGATTTACCGCACTATGTACTCCATTGCGTGACAGTGGTTAGAAGGCGAAAAAAGGAATGCGAGTGCGCAGGCCAGATACACTGCAGCTACCGGAGCCAAGCAATCTGCGAGATCTCCCTAATATCTAATCGCAGAAAACCACCATAAATGGTAAAGTTGCGAACTCCATCATATAAAAAAATGATAAAGGATATGTGGTAATATTGAACGCTTTTAATAGAGTATTAGGTAATACCGCGTGCATGGCATGCCTGTTATGCCAGAATTGCAACACAAATGTATCAAAAGTAAAAAAATTACACCATCTCCCGCTAAAGGGAACCATGTGTAGATGTGAAGCAGCGGGCGCTAACGCTTACACTGGCGGCGGCGTCGCAGCGTTGCGCAGGAGAGAAAACTGGGGAGGCGCAAAGCAGGCAGTGATGGAGCAGTGTTTCCTACTGGAACATGCCAATCGCTGCTAATGGGCAATGAGAGACACAAGACTCCGACTGGACACAGATACCCGCACTCCGCTTTTAGTTAACGCGCACGCTGCGAATTTTTATTGTTCAACAACGCACAGGAGAAATCTTCCACCGGCACCACCTTGGAGGTCAAGATCCATTGCCATATATACGGGATGGCCAGTGAACGGTTATGCAGCGCGAGCAGTCGGTTTTTTCAACCAAGAAACTCGCTAGCAGACGCTGCCTGCGTCGGCGTCGCGAGGCGAGAGAGGGGGAAGCGGAGGAGAGGAGAGAGAGTGGGTGACACGCATGCGCAGTGGGAGTGTGAACGCCGTGGGCAGGGATGCGTAGAGGAGAGAGGGGGGGGGAGCGTAGGAGAGGGAGAGAGAGGGGGGGGACGCGCATGCGCAGGGGGGAGTGAGACGCCGCGGGCAGGGATGGAGAGAGAGGGGGGGAGTGTAAGAAGGGAGAGAGGAAGGGAGGCGCATGCGCAGTGAGGGGTGTGGTTGCCGTGGGGAGGGATGCCTAGAGGAGAGAGAGGGGGAGAGGAGGTTTTTTATTTTTATTTTTTTCTTTAACTGTTTGCGCATGCGCAGTAAGGGTGGGCACGCGGCACACCACCACCACCACCACCGGATTAAGCTTCGCCATAAGATGCTTCACATCTAAAACATTATCTTCTCTGTTCTGTGTTGAAACGCTTTCGTGGTAGCCTAAGCCCCTTGTAGCGTTACCTATGTAAACAATTGGACACTTTGTAAATTCCAAAGAGTGTTCGACGAAAGCCTGCGGTCATTCGACTGTCTACGCCATGTCTTTTTAGGGGCGAAGCTCCTTCAGCCGTGGGTCGTGCGTCCTTGATGTATGTAGTAGTAGGTAGCCACCTCCACGCCACATCTCGTTTAGTTCTTGGAAAGTCCGCTAGATGGCGGTACTTGTATATGATCTATATATTTAGGGGCGAAGCTCCATACGGCATCACCTCGGCGGTCCTCGGTTGTGCACGCATTCTGAGTAGCCAGTAGGCATTGGATTTTGACCTCCAAGGTAGTGCCAGTGTGAGATGTCTCCTGTGCGTGATTAAACAATAAAAAAATTCACAACGTACATGTAAAATTAAAGTGAGCTGCGAGACGCCGTGACTCTCATCGACCCTTTAGTAGAAATGCGCCTGATCTCACGTCGTTGATGATGTACTGCGCAGAATTTGCGGAAGATTACCGGTTTACTAATTCACTCCGTGGATTGGTGCCGTCATCTCCAGTTCTCGTCTCGTTTCCGAGAGGGCGATGTCCTATAGACATGCGTACAATATGGCGGTTGGGTGAAGGTACGCTAGATGGCGTTGGCGGTGCAGCTGCTCTCCGATTGCGCGGACCGCCGTACGAGTGCGCTTGCCGGATCGCGCTGCTTGGCGGACCATGGACGACGACCGCCCTATTGAAAATATGTCCACCATGGGAATGGTGGATTCCACCATCCATCATTATGGTGGATTGTGGTGCTGGATCACGGTGGCACATGGTGTATGCCAAGGAGGTTTAAAAATAAATTTTTTTTTTAAACCTCCTTGGTGTATGCTGGCTGTGCTGGATGCTGGAAACGAACGGAGCGCAAAACGGCTCTTAACCGTCAGGTCCATCGTCCCTAGCTGCCACATCTAAATAATTGCATAGAAAACAATGAAGAAAGCAGGAGAGCAAAAAAAAAAAAAAGACCGCTTGAAAACAAAAAAAAAAAAGCCTGCCGCCACGAGGAGTCGAACGTGGCACCTTCGGATCCTGAGCCAAGCACTTTACCACTACGCCACGCTGAAACTTGTTTTGATAGGACACAGAACGACTAGTCAACACTACCACACCGTTTAACTTCAGCGTTGTATGTCGCATACTCGAGAGAGACACCATCTTCCCCTCCTACTAAAATTTGCATACTTATTAAACATAAGAAAACAGTTGCCAGTAACGAATGACATGTCGATAATGGCAACAGCACTAAATTTCTGTTACAATTCACAACATAACTAAAAAGTATATATTTACATATCAACCGGCTGTTACTGCCTAGATTAATATATCCGTTTCTCGCTCGTTCTAAAGGGAATCATGTGCAGAGGCTTTGTGTCGACTCTAAGCTCGTTCGATAAATACGCGCGTACAGTTGATTGAATACTGTGATGTTTTTTCGCGCAACGAGCGCGGCCGTGCCAGCGCACTGATCTGTGTAGCTATCGTTAAGTACAACTACATAACCGCTAGGCCAAAAAAGAATGCAGTGCGCGGGAAATATATGTCATCATGTTAGTTCAGTAAGGCGTACGAATTCACAAATATGTGTTCTCGCATACGAGCCAGAGAAGTGCCGGCGAGTGTGACCAGCGGCTATCGGTGACCGGAGGCGTTTGCTGGAAACGCGTCGCATCTATGTTCATCGCTTCTTGTGCGGACGCCTTACACAAGAAAACACGCTTCATTTAGGTTAACCGATGTCACAGATGAGCTGGAAAGTCATTCCTACTCGTCGGAATCGTGTATCCTGAAACCTAGAAGCGCCGATGACACGTAGACGGACTCAGTCGGTACGCTAGGCCTAAACTTTGGTGGAAATCATGGTGGTAGAATGGGATGGTGGAAGTCATACTTGGTGCGGCTTATATCGACGCATGCCGAACGTAAAAGATTATGCATTTTAGCTTCGCACGCATTTTCGCTGTTACCTTAAAGTGCAGCTGAGGTAATGAGTGCAAGAATTTCCAGAGCGGCGTTTCTAGCGTGGCGATATCAAGTGGCGGCTGTTTTCTGGTCCACCCGTTGTATTTTGAAAAGTGTAATTTACTTCTACAATTGCGCGGCGATGTAACACATTCACCGTCGCTGTTCACACCGATACCTGTAGACACGTAAACATCACAATACAGCACCACATCACGGTTGTCAAACTCTATAGGTACGCGATAAATATGTAAACATTCACGGATTCTGCGCTCCACAAATATTGTGACGGTATTGACAGCGCATGAATAAAAAAAAGTGTGCTAGAAAGCATAATGATCGGCGCTAGCTTATTGGGACTGCAATCACATTTGTCTACACATTCGAGGGGGGAAACGTTTAAAATAACAGTGATTTCACGTACTGTGCCACGTGCATTTCCATCATGCCACCATCATCCACCGTGTTTCCACTATGCCACCGTCATCCAGCTTGTTCATCAAGCCATCCAACAAAACATACTTTGCATCGCCACCATCAGCCAGCATTTTCACTGTCACCACCATTGGCTCGCCACCACCACCACCATCTGCCACCATTTTTTCCACTCTCGCCATCATCAGCCATTATGACCACCAAAGCTTCCAGCTTATCCACTATTATTTCCACCACATCCACTATTGTTTCCACCATATCCAGCAACGATTCCAGTATCCACCAACCAAGGATTTTCAATAGGGCGGTCGTTGAAGTTTGAATAAAATTTCACACACACT
>JALIZH010028678.1:0-18286 GCA_030522465.1 Rhipicephalus appendiculatus | reverse complement strand
GCTGCGTATCCCTTCAGGGACTCCGCTCATTTCCTAACCACGCGTCCGACCTTGATGACGGAAAGCCTGCCGTCTTAACGCCGTCGTCCGGCAGCGTTGCTGTGCGGCTGGCACAACAATACGGCCTTTAGAAAACGAAACAAAACAAAGCTAGCTCGCGGGGTCTATGATGTAGGCAGCGGAACATGAGAAAGTGCGGTGTTAAACACTCCTGTAGTGCGTGCGGCTACCTGGGTGGTCTACACGACAACACGCGCAAGGTTGAAGGGCCCCATCTCGTACACACCTCGCTAAGCAAATATTTATGTGCCAGGTTTTTCACTCCTCGATGCTCCATCTCGCCTAACAGCCCTGACGACGTGAACCTTGGCACAGTCGCCTTGAAGAAAACAAGCCAGCCAGCAAGCAAACGAGAAAGAAAGAAGGAAAGAGAGAGAGAGAAAGAAAGAGAGGAAGCAAGAAAGAAAGAAAGAAAGAAAGAAAGAAAGAAAGAAAGAAAGAAAGAAAGAAAGAAAGAAAGAAACAAACAAACAAACAATGGCATCGTTCAGCTGATAGCACGACTGCGTGCATCGTACTTGTTTAGACGAGCGCTAACAGACAAAACGTACGAATTATATAAGTAGAGAAGTTGGGATAGAGCAACAGCGTCGACGAGCGATTAAGATAATCGCGAGGACGTAAATCCTCTGCACCGCGGCTCTTTGACCCCCCTTGTCGCCTCGGCCATTGCAAGAACTCGCAGGAGCGATGACGAAGTATCGCAACTGGCCCCTGCACCGGCGGAGTTTCCAGAAGTTCAAGGCAATTATTGGTCATTATTGCAAGAAAACGAGCTTGGTTGTTTGCTCGTTTGCTTGTTCGGTCAGTCATTCATTGGTTTGTTTGTTTGCTGGCTTGTTTGTCGACATGTTTCTGGAGTCGGTCAGTGGGTCCTTTATAATTTTCTTTTTTACGTGGTCATGCAGTGGCTGCATTTTGGTCAATTCAGTATGTAGCCGCCCGCGACTACTTGTTTGGCAGGACTGTAACTGGAAAAGTGTATAGAAGGCGGAGTGATTCGGTGGGTGATTTAAAGGGGTCCCGACACTAAATTTCGCGGGTGAGATAGCCTGTTATATCGATTCCCGTGAACATGCGTACATAATCTGCAAAATATCAACAGCGAATATGGCTTGGAAGGTATTATATGAATTTCGAAGTTTGCGTGCGCCATCGAGCGCTATAGGCCGCACCTCGCCGCATTGACACCCTCGAAAGTGACTCGACGGTGACCCTTCTACTTTCCTTACGTCACCATGCTGCTGCCGATAAAAGAAGTTATGATGACGTCATAGTCGCCATTACTCTTCTGCCGCGTTTACACCAGCAGACTACTACTCGGCAGCTGCTCGCGAGTCCGAGGCAACGGCGCACGCGTTGTAAGTTTTGTGTTTGACGGCACTACTTTCCCGTTCCCTGTTCGAAAGGACTTCTTGATGCACATCGTGCGGAAGTGTGTCACAGTTCTGTGTACTGACGTGTCCGAGTGTTACAGACGCCCGGTGGTGATAGTTGCACCCGGCGGCTTCTCGTTTTTAGAGCTCTCTCAAACCGAAACTGAGACTGGTCCGTAATGAGGAGCCTGTAATTAATTATCTGTCACGCACTGCAGAAAACGATGTATCTTATGACTAACAGTTACCCAGCAACACACTGCAGCATAAAAAAGAAAAGCCAGACTAGAATTTTTACGTCAGAACCCCTTTAATGGCGACGCAGATAACACAAATGATAAGGCGGAGATAAGTGACGTTGCGAAAGGAAAACGGACGAACAACCGTTTGTAGCACGATGTCACAAGGTAATCTGTACGAATTTCTCAGACAGAAAGCCTCTTAGTTGGCGAAAAATTCGTCCGGGTGCGGTGACCAGACCCCCCGGGGTCCTGGTCAGGGGACTAGGTTCCGGGACGAGGACAAACTTTTCGCCAACTAAGAGGCTTTCTGTCTGGGAAATCCGTACAGATTTCTTTGTGACTTCGTGCTGCAAACGGGTGTTTTGCCCGTTTGCCTTTCGTAACGTCAGTTATTTCCGCCTGATCAATTGTGTTATCTGCGCTGCCATTAAAGGGGTACTGACACAAAAATTCTGGTCTGTTTTTTTTTCTTTTTTTTTTTAACGCGATAGCGTTAAAGAGCTCGTTTCGCAGAAATTCCGGCATCGGCGTCGGCGTCGACGTCAGCGTCGTTGGTTGGGAGCAAAAAATCATCGTCTTGAACGTGACCGAAAAATCGAGGAGGATGCAAATAAAATAAATAATAAAAATTTCCGGGTCCGAGTGAGGATCGAACCCGGGCCGTCTGCGTGGCAAGCAGGTGTTCTACCACACAGCCACGCCTCTGCCTGCAAATACAGAGCAAATAACTTCCTCTGCTTGGAAATGCAATGAAAATAACTTTCATTCTTCGCAATACGCAAGCGTCCTTTATATAGGCGTCGCAATATAACATGTAATATCCCAGGAATATTGAGTAATACAATCGTACATTGCCATCGGGCGTCAGAATATGTGACTATCATAACGATTTCGTAGTTTAAAGCCGACCACCCATTACAAACGGCACACACCTTACTGCGCATATTTCCTTAACACCACGTAGTGGGTGCATAGCAAGTATGCACTAAGTGCTTCAAGTATGCACTCGGGACAGGATATTGCTATCGCGTTCAACTCTTAAAGGCGAAGATTAAGGGTCCCCCCAATTTTTTATACTGCAATGTGTTGCTGGGGTACTGTTAGTCATAACACGGCAAATCGTTTGGTTCAACGCAGATAATTAATTACAGATAATTAATTACAGTCTCCTAATTACCGACCAGTCTCAATTTCGTGATTCCTTGCGTGATTCCGCAGAACTAATTTGCTATTGCAGTAAGTGACGTGTTGATCTGTATACGAAGCGAGGCTGTTTTATTGTTTACTGCCGCCTCGAAACACTCTACCCTGGTTTCTAAACGCCGGTTCTATGCGAAGCAATGTGCATGTGATTTACTGCGCGAATCGTGGCTCGTGTATACACCATAGTCTATCGTCTCATTAATACGGGAACAGATTGGAAACATACGAGCATTGACCTGTTCGAGCAGACTCCTCCTTTATATATAGATTAGCTTTTGAAATAAAGTTTTGATTTTGTATCTTGTTCCAAAGCTCTGGCTTTGTCGTCGCGGATAGATAAGAAGTGAGTCTGATTGCACCGCGATAAGCCCTTCCGTGAGTGACCCCTTTGTCCCTTTGCTTGTTTGTTTTGGTCGACACAGTGCATAAATGTTTTACTGAGCTAGTAGAACCAACCGCCCGGCCTCACATGCCATACCACACTCGCCTACGCACTTTTTATGTATATAAAGAAACACGCATACGGAATCGTACGATGTAGACTTTAAACACAGTGCTACCAATTTTCAAAAATATCTAATTATACATCACTTGAAAGGAGTGTGCTCTGCGAGGGGAGTAAATATTCATGCTGCACCTAAATGTACACTACATGGTTTTGAAGACTGAGTTTGTCCTTTCTACCTCTCTTTTTTTTTTCTCCGTTTTTTAGGCCATTTTAAGTCACTTTATGTCATGAATTTACATCAACCTGCTAAACCTGCTGCACATGTCAATTTGACTTTAACTGACTCGGGACGTTTTAAAGTTATGTCTTACTCAGCTGAATAATTTGTGTATTGCTTGCACATGTTACCAGATTACTTTCTAGATAATTCATTTGCAGTAAACTCGGCATTTTATCGTATCACTGGCAAAATCATATCGCTTTCGTGGCATTCTGTTTCAAACCTGAAAAGAATGCAGCAGTCATCCGTTCATTCATTTCATTAACCTGTCTTTCTGCTCTACACAAATGATGTCTTCATGCAGTTTTTATCTAACAGATCAACGAATAAATAAATAAATAAATAAATAAATAAATAAATAAATAAATAAATAAATAAATCCTGAATATTCTCTGCCCTTGACGCCTGCCAAAGCTAATGTACGTAACGAATATACCCTTCTCTGTCATGGAGGTGCATTTACCGACAATAAAAAAAGAAGTGTCGATTTCTAAAAAAGCCTCCTCTCTTTTCCGAGGCCACAAGCCGAAAGCGTCGGCCTACAATTCAGGCAAGCAATGGGAGGCGATCTTGCGTGAGCTTGTTCAATGAAACTTGACACCCCCCCCTCGACCACACGTAGACGTAATTTTACTCATCTAAAATACATTGTGTGGGTATAAGGGTTCAAATCTAGCGAAAACAATTTGAGGGTATCTAAAGCAGCGTGCACACATACATGGCTATGTGCGTGTTACGGTTTTGCTATCACTCAAGCGTCGCCAGCGCGAAGTCGGCGACGGGAATGACAGCGGGTTCGGCCGTTCCGTACGCAAGTAGAAACAGTGAAGAGATCGAAGACACGTTTGGACAAAAACAAACAGCTTTACTCGAGCTATGGCGGCACGAGCACACTAAATACAACACTTCAAAAAAAAAACTAACAATAAACAAATAGAATCACACAATGAGCTTACAAAATTACACAAAATCAGTTAACGCTAAAACTAACAATGGAATGAAATAAAACCGAAGAAACGCGAAAGTTCGATGATATAAACAGGTGAAGCATACGTGTGATGACCGGCAGCGTTGCGTACACGACGATCGGATGCGAGAAGTCCCGAAGATATCTGGCACGACTCCAATGTCGGTGGGTACGAGTTGCAACGCCGATGTTTCCGGTAGTTAGCGCTTGAAGGAGATCTCGGGCAGGTTGAGCTAACCCGAGATTGAAGTCCCGATGCCTACGTTGCAGACGTGTCTCAACTAGGCGAACGGTTAAGTTTAGGTGGCCAGCCGATACAAAGCGCACACTAAAAACTTCTAGGAGAGATACTCGTTGATCTGCTTCTACTCCATGCTTGTCAAGCAGCTAGACCGATTAGCAGAGCGATATCCTGCGCTTAAATCTCCTTCGTGTCCCCTCACTCTCTTCCTGGGGAAAAAGGGGACCATCAACATGGGTCCAATCGTGTGCATTTCGTTGTCGCAAAAGTCCGCCCTCAAAATATTTACGACGCCCCTTTTTAATTAGGGGAGGGTTCTCCATTAATCCAAAGAGACAACCCGTTTACGGTGACTGCGTAGGCGGCTCGTGCACGTGCAGCTGCTACCGTGGGAACGTATCCTGCCTCCATTCTTATGCCGAGCGTCTTGCAGCCAAAAAGTTCGGGGCTCACTGCGGATTTCCGTATACCTGCCGTCGCCTCGGTATTCAACAAAGAGCCAACTTCGGCAGCGACACTCCCTTCCGCTACTCTTCGCGGCTCTACGAAAAACAAGTCCCTGACGTCCAAGACGGTGCGCTGGTCAGCGGGTTGGGTGCGGCGCGCGTTAAAGCATGACGAGGGGTCGAAAACGTGGCATTCCGTGACAGTGCGTGATATGCACAAAGAAAATAAGAAACGTTGAATATGTCGAGTTATCTGCGTTCGTTTCATCTACGCTGGTATATTTGCTTATAAATGCATAGTCAGCTGTTTTTGGAGTTGCAAGGAGTAAATGGCTTTTTGTTTCCTTTATGGTCATCAGCGTCATCGTCATCTTTATCACGTGGAGTGGGTACATTCCACTATACGTGGCTACCTACCTACCTACCTACTACTACTACTACTACTACTACAGAGGAGGGACAGACCCACACCCTAGGGAGCTTCGCCCCTAAAAAATTCGGAGGGGGGGGGCACGGGCCCGGTGTGCCACCCCCTGGCTACGCCACTGGTGACTGTCATGTGTCGTTTGCTGATGTTTCACTTTGATGTGTTGAATACAATGCCACATTATAGGAAAACGACATCTTGTCTCGGCAGCAAACTTCATAATGTCCCCTTACGAAAATCCCATATATGGACTTATATAATAATTCCCATATATGGCTACATCAGGAATTGGGCATATCAGGCCATATATGAATGCTCGCCATATATGTGCCATATATGGCCTGATATGCCCAATTCCTGATATACCCATATATGGCCTGATATGCCCAATTCCTGATATACCCATATATGGATGATGCCTATATATAGCCATATATGGCACTCATCTATATATGGCTATACATGAATTCAGCTTGTGCGGCTGGCATAAATTGCAGCTCCACAAATCATTCTACAGCTAGAAATATTGCACTCTAATAGTTAATGGTGCCTCAAACGGTCTGCAGTCGCTGTCGTCTCCAATCAAAGGGTATCCTGAAAACATTATTGTTCAATTTATCCTCATTATTGCTCAAATTAACCTGAAGACATTATTGCTAGAAATGTAATTTTGCTGGTTATTAAAAGTTTGCGGTCAGCACATGTCCCTGTTAGTCAGGTTTTCCTGAAAAGATACGTTGCGGTTAAATTGAACGCTTATCGACATTTTCTATTAAGTTTTGTAAACAGATTGTTCGCCGTGTTTTTATTTAAAATCTTTTTTGCGTGTCACTTGAGCGTCTTTTGTGAGTCAAATGGAATTATCGACTTGCTCTTGACCGTATGGACTGCATGTGCGTTTAATAATTTAGATGATTTGATATGCAACCTTTATGGAGTTCGATCAAAAGCGATTGGTATGCAAGCTTATGATGCGCAAGTATTGGCTAGGAATGAACTATAGCGCAATTGCTAAAAATGGTGGCTATAAAAGCCTCTGCGAGCGTAGGAACGGAGGCTATTAGCCATATTTCTTGCAAACCAGACACTAATAAATTGCTTTTTTAAAACGTAATCCGCTTTCCATACTTCTACTAATACATTATTTTAAACAGTTGCAAGCCCTAATCCAGATCAAAATTATGTTACAGCACTGACGGATTCAAACATGACATCACATTTGTTTTGTGTGTCTAACGACTGGTATGAGTAATTGCTCGAGATAACCACGTTATGGTGGGACGAATCTGGTCTCTAAATATAATGTTGGCTCCTGATCTACGCGTTCTGGTCGAAATAACGCTGATATGACCCGAACTGTAGACGGTGGAAACGAAAGCATGTGCGTTACTCAGTCATAAATTGTCCTGTTTCAATCCGTGAGCACTGTACACCACCTTGAAAAACTGCAGTCGCTATAATTTATCGCCGCGAGCCCTTATCTTCAACACGCGTAATTCTAAAAAAGAAGGGGAAAATTGGCCGAAAACAGACAAATTAGGACACGACCACATAAATCGCATGAAACACTTGGGTATGCAGATTGCCAACTCTTTTCCATTTGTCAATCGAGCAAGTTGTAATTTATCTTTGGTGTTCCCTGAAACGTCAAAGCAAAAAAAATCCAAATATATTTACAACTATTTTTATTGTTACGAAAAGTACACCACCACGAAAACCATATTTCGTTGTTGGAGCGCTTGTTTCCGATTAAACAGGCCGAATCATGTCTGCAATAAATAGAATAAAAGAAAGTGTTGTCGTAAAAATAAAATCGCTAGAACACGACGCCCTAATCGCGTAACCACAATTATTATGACGGTATTTACTCACAAAGCATGCAAACCGCTACGCTGTCTGAGTTTTCATAATTTGTAGTACAACATGCGAAGGCAATCAAAATGATAAACTTACCGTGAAGTTTAGCTGAGGCTTGTGGTTCACGGAGCCAGTCAAAACTTAATCACACCTAAAGGCGACCACGTCAATTCGTACTGTTTTTCAGAAAGGAAATTGCGAGGGAAAGCTTACACGCAAGCTTAGGTGTCCATTTTTTCCCCACGAAAAGCTAACGATGGTCAATCCAGCGGCCTCCACAAGCACACACACAAACACACTTCCATGTGCGTCCACAATTGCACCACGTGCAGCGAAGTAGATTCCTCAGAGCTGCGTTAATATCCTGCGTAAATCGCAGCAGTAGCTGGACACGAAATAAAAGCAAGAGAGATCACAAGGACGAACACGAGCCACACTCAAGACCCCGGCGAGCGAAGAAGCAACAATGGCGCGGATGGATACACTAGACTCAGCGATACAACATCCTTGAGATCAGCAATTTGCGCGCTTCTCACTGCAAGTAAATTTTGCGAAGCTTATTGGCGAACTAAGTTTCAACTGTTCACAATTAATGACTCAGTATTGATACCTTACGAATTAATGTTTTCGCGCGCTATTTTCCTTATCGCTACTGTAAATGGGTCGACGTGCCTTCTTTGCTGCTGTGTGCAGAGAACGTTTGCAATATGCCTTCGCCGAATTTCTCACCCCGTCACACCAAAAGCCCCTCTACCTTCGTTACTGTCCTCGCCGCGTACAAGCAGCAGGTTGTGGTCAGACGGGTTCGGGACAATAGGGCTTAAGTTATTTCCCCCCTGGCCGCGGAGAGCTGCCGGTGCATGAGCTTTGAGAGAGGCATCCGTCAGGCACGTCGCTGTTTGGTGTACGCTGGCTACCGCGACTTGGTCGAGCAGCATTCTTAACTTACTTCTCATGCATTTATAATAATAATAATAATAATAATAATAATAATAATAATAATAACAGTAATAATAATAATAATAATAATAATAATAATAATAATAATAATAATAATAATAATAGTAACAGTAATAATGCAGGGGTACTACAAGCGCGAAATGAACATTGAATCAACGATAATAATCTCACATGGCAAAATTCTTTGGCCCCATTGAATCGAATGCGAATGGCCGGGTGCGTATGAACCGCTGCACGCGAGTGTGTAATTGTGCATGTATGTAAATATGTACAGGTATCCATAATTCACAAGCATATGTGCGCCACACTATTAGTGTTGAAAGGATGTGATTCCGTGTAGGTTTATTTATTGCGTGGCTGCTCCACGGAGAGCTGTAAACTAAGGCCCTGATTCACAAACACGTGTCATGATAATTGCATTCGCAAGGTAACATTTAAGCGAAACCTGATGGGGCGCGTATTAGCGATCCCGACCAAGAAATGACGCACCTACACAAAAGAGAAGTTTTATGAATTCGGCAGCTTACGTTAAAGGGTGGTATTATAAATATTCAGCATTTTGAGTGTTCAATACTAAGTCAATTAAATGTGTATCTTGTGTGAGTCAATTGCACCTTTCTTAATGTATGCCAATTAAGTGTGTATCAAATGAGATTCAATTGACGCTTTCAAACCCCACGTCAAATAAATTCTTTATGAGTGTACTCATCAAATTCACGTTAACTTGACAATGACCACAGTCAAGAACTTTATACGCCGCCAAATGAAACGCAATATGCATTTTTGCAAGGGATCAGCCCAACTTCAATTTTGAATGCCAGCAAAAAGCGTGTAAGTTGTACTGACATAATTTTGCCTTTGAAAATACTCCCTCAAACATTGCAATGCGCATACTATTATGGTAAATGACAGCCGAAAGTAATCGCAGATGTGAGTAAACTACATTCACAGAAATCTCGTTAAATGAAGTGTGTAGCATGTAGCCGTCACGACCCTCGTATTATCAGCAATTTTGTGCACTGATGTGCCAGCAAAAAAACTGCATTTAAACTTAATACTATTTATTTAACCCAGCATTACTGCGGACAATCGAAGTTGCATGCATGGCGGTTTTTTTATATACCACAACTATAAATATCGCATTGGTTAATCATAATAGCCAGGTTTGGGAGCTTGCATGTGTTATGTGTGCCGACAGGATTGCGCCCTTGTAAAACATCTCTGCTCTCGTAAAGATAATTACACACTAACGACGTCGTAATAATTGCAGCTTATTGTTGAAAACCTAAAGTACATGAAAAACTTGTACTAAAGTTTTACACGAGTTCGCACACCTTGCGCTGTCACGCACATAAACCTTAATATTTGATCTTTTGGGATTGCATTGCAAAAACAATATCTGTACTTCATACTATTGTTGATGTAGATAATAGGGCACTTTTCTGTACGGATTGCCACATATGAAATTCCGCATAAAAGTCAATGACTGGTGCTATATATACGTTGTTCATCCCATATATGGGAGCACTTCCCCATATAAGGGGATCTACTTGGTGTTATATATGGTGTGGCCGCGCCATATATGGCTGGATTTGACCCCATACATGGACCAGCCGCTTCATATATGGCTGTATTTGACCCCATATATGTACCAATCGCGCCATATATGGCCCTATTTACAGCCATATATGGTAAACGGTAGCCATATACACTGACATATATACCCATGTATGGCCACATATAATTTATATAGGTGCCATATATGGCATTTCCGTAAGGGTCAGGGCGGACCGGGCCGGTCCCGGGCTTTTACTTTTGTACGTCGGGCCGGGCCGGGCGGGCTCGCAGCCCCTCTATTGCCGGGCTCTGGCGGGCCTTCCACGCAGTCAGCGGGCCCCGGCCGGGTTCGGGCTCTGAAATTCGGCCCGTGCACAGCTCTAACGTACATCGCGTTACGCTTTTCTATTTTCACTTTCTGTTTTTCCCCGCATTCATTGCTCATTCGAGTAAAATATGAACCCTCTTTGAGTTCCCGAGAGTTAACAGACCGCTTTTTTTTTCTTCTGATTGTTCACAGCGAAATCATCGTCCGCCCCAGAGGAGTCATCGCCACTGTTTCAACTCACACGGAACGCATCGTCGAACTTCAAGGAAAGATGTGAGTCGCGCACTAAAAGCGCCCTCTCATTTGCTTTATCTCAAAAACCTAAGCGCTTAAAGGACCTCTAAAAACACAAATAAAGAGAAGGCCTTATGCGTTCCACTGATCGGAACGTTCGGCGTAACAGGCGTCAGCACGAACGATAAAAAAAACTTTTAAAAAATGATAAAAAAACACGCAATGTTAATGTGAATAATGCGTCTATCGGCGTACGAAAACTAACATGACCTCAATGCCGAAAAGTTGCGTAGCCAGAATTTTTTTTTTCAGGGAGAGGTAGGGTTAGGACACTTTATTTATGTTAGTGAATGCATTTGCGCGCGCGCGCGTGTGTGTGTGTGTGCGTGTGTGTGTGTGTGCATGCGTGCGCGCGCGCGCGTGTGTGTGTGTGTGTGTGTGTGTGTGTGTGTGTGTGTGTGTGTGTGTGTGTGTGTGTGCGTGCGTGCGTGCGTGCGTGCGTGCGTGCGTGCGTGTGTGTCAATAACACCATGAACA
The DNA here is from genome assembly GCA_030522465.1 of Rhipicephalus appendiculatus. Taxonomy (NCBI): domain Eukaryota; kingdom Metazoa; phylum Arthropoda; class Arachnida; order Ixodida; family Ixodidae; genus Rhipicephalus; species Rhipicephalus appendiculatus. Next base: position 7,123 of record JALIZH010028678.1, on the reverse strand, counting down.
ACGTCACCATGACACGAACAATAGTCAAAACTTGGGACGTCATGACAGACGCCGTGTCAAAAGACCACCCGAAGACGTCATGATACGACATATATATTTTCGTCGAAGGAGTGCCGATCCTATACGTACGGCATACGGGTGGCATGCGTCACCAGTGATTCACAACATATATAAACCTGGAACAGCGAGAATAGACTTTTTAAGCCTGAACTCGAAAGCGTTAAGGGGCTCATGTCGCACTTAGTCCGATGCCGGCGTTGACGGCGTTTCCGACGAGCGGAAAATCCCGATGGAAGCAAAGCATTGGCTGTGGCTTAACTCATTTGTACCTGGGTGTGCGTTGTGATATGCACGATTACGACGCAGGCATTGCGAATGGCACTAAATGAATGGCAATGAAATGCCGAATGGCAGTAAAAGCCACGCTAAGGCTTTCAGCGTCTTAGGAACCAAAAGCCGGGAGCAGCTGGCCCTAGTGGCGCAAGGCTAAAAGCACAGCGGAGCTGATCAGTTACTAGCTTGGCCTGGCCATACATGAAGCAATGGAAAGTAATTCTATGTTCCAGTCGAGTCCAGCTCAGTCGCATCTCATCGTTTTGGCTGTATTAAGTCGTGACCTACTTAGAACGAGTCGAATCCAGCAGTCTCTCTTGGCAGCGCGTGATAATTCTCGGTAAGTGGCGCAGTGCGAACCTTCATCGGTCTCCCCGTGTCTTTATGTGTGTCACGATGTACAGTACCCACCGTAACAGCTTCCTAGTCGTGAATTACATGTGAGAAATTAGGACGACGCACACATTCTCTGTCGCGCACACACACACACACACACACATATATATATATATATATATATATATATATATATATATATATATATATATATATATATATATATATATATATATATATATATATATATATATATAGTCGAAGAAAGGGGACGACAAACGTACGAAACGCAAATTTTACTAAAAATTTTAGTAAAATTTGCGTTTCGTACGTTTGTCGTCCCCTTTTTTCGACTTCATTTCCCACCGGAACCATTGAACTTCTTCCTCGCATATATATATATATATATATATATATATATATAAAGGAAGGAATTGTAAACTTAAGGGCTCGTTTGCTTTGTTAAACACAGTATTAATGAGAACTAACAGACAAAGATGCCAAGGAAAGTATAGGGGAAGCTATTAGAAGTAATTGTAATGTAAATGTGAAGAAAGGAAAGTGGACGAAAAGATAACTTGCCACCGGCAGGATCCGAACCTGCGACCTTCGAATAACGCGTCCGATGCTCTACCACTGAGCTACGGTGGCGGTCATCTCCCCCGTCCACTTTATAGGGTATATATGTTTACTTAAACGTGGGAGCGTCAGTCAGCGCCGCCTGTTGCCATTACGGCGAGTGTGGAACACTCTTTTTTTTGCCTGTAGGCGTCACGTAGTACGTGATCTTATTACGAGAGGGCAGCTGACTAGTAATCCCTCGCATACCACCTGAAGGCATCAAGTCTGCCAGAACGAGACCCTCGTTATGAATGAAGGAAGGAATTGTAAACTTAAGGGCTCGTTTGCTTTGTTAAACACAGTATTAATGAGAACTAACAGACAAAGATGCCAAGGAAAGTATAGGGGAAGCTATTAGAAGTAATTGTAATGTAAATGTGAAGAAAGGAAAGTGGACGAAAAGATAACTTGCCACCGGCAGGATCCGAACCTGCGACCTTCGAATAACGCGTCCGATGCTCTACCACTGAGCTACGGTGGCGGTCATCTCCCCGTCCACTTTATAGGGTATATATGTTTACTTAAACGTGGGAGCGTCAGTCAGCGCCGCCTGTTGCCATTACGGCGAGTGTGGAACACTCTTTCTTTGCCTGTAGGCGTCACGTAGTACGTGATCTTATTACGAGAGGGCAGCTGACTAGTAATCCCTCGCATACCACCTGAAGGCATCAAGTCTGCCAGAACGAGACCCTCGTTATGAATGAAGGAAGGAATTGTAAACTTAAGGGCTCGTTTGCTTTGTTAAACACAGTATTAATGAGAACTAACAGACAAAGATGCCAAGGAAAGTATAGGGGAAGCTATTAGAAGTAATTGTAATGTAAATGCGAAGAAAGGAAAGTGGACGAAAAGATAACTTGCCACCGGCAGGATCCGAACCTGCGACCTTATTACTTCTAATAGCTTCCCCTATACTTTCCTTGGCATCTTTGTCTGTTAGTTCTCATTAATATATATATATATATATATATATTCTACAAATCCTTACAACACCCGCGTTATACACGATATACAACAACACAAAACCCGTGTCATAGTAAATAAGTAAAGAGGTATTAACTGAACACTTCACAGTTCGCTTGAAGAAAGATGGAAAAGTCGATGTGCGCCCATCATCCTTAGGACCTCGCTGCCAAAACCCGGAGCGTCCCAGAAGCGGCGCTTCGAAGCCGATGAGTCGGTGCTGAAGTTCCAAGGTTGCCAGGTGGTGATCCCGAACGAGTGACGTTGGTGCATCGCCGCGCCTCCGACTTTTAGGGGCACAGTAGGGCTGCCTATCAAGTTGCGCCAACCGTTTACAGCAATCAGCTCAAGGAGATACAGCATCGGCAGGAGCCCTGATTTCTTCTCCGCATGGCTGCATATTTGTAGCATTAGCCAGGGCTAGCCAAGGAAAAGCGCTATTAGCGCAAGCGCTATATATCAGCTCACCGCTTCTGGTGTTGGTAATACCTGTATGTTGCTGCTGGCATCGTTACGCAACTGTAAACAACTCGTTATATAATACATATGCGACTTTTGAACATATGTCTGTGGGCACAACATTTGTACATACTTTAGCGTCATTTCGTAACGTATCGCTCCAGAAAAAAATATCACCACAGTCACCTTCCCTCCGCGTGCTTCGCATAACATCCATTCCCATGGTACGAAGGGTCTGCCGAATCTTTTTCCTCTCACGCGCCCCTGCTCTCTCTCTTTTTTTTTTTTTTTTGACTCACCAGATCCCCGCGCCACGAGAGTTTCCCGCATCGCTCCTCTTCTTTGGTTTCTTCCCGTGGTTTATATAACGATGTATATCAGATTTCTCCTTATTTCATCACTGCCGTTCGCGCATGTTGTTTTTTTTTTTCGTTCCTGCACGCACCACACCACAATGTGGCACCGTGCGCCACCGCGCGCCGGCTTTATACAGAATGATGGAGTGCATGCACAGTTGGCAGTGACGTCACGTTTCACGCGACCAAGCGGTTGCGCGCAGTGTCCAGGCAGGAGGGCTGGTGGCGGAGCAGTGTTTGGGCTAGTGAAACAGGCGCGCAGCTGTGCAGCTGGTTGCTAGGCAACGCGCGGGCCGTCATCGTGGCGCGGAGTTCCTTTTTGTTCTTGTTGGACAGATTACGGTTGGCTTAAAGAATTCCGCTGTTAGAAGACCCTACACAAGCGTCAAGTCGGGACAACGCAAATTCGTGCTTCAGTGTTGGTTATGGGTTTTTATATCAATGAAATAAACATTTACTACGAAATATTTATACAGGCGTTCCTAGAATACGCCGACGAAGGCTAGCTGCTTATCATATGCACATCATCGGGCTGTAGCGTGCACTTCGTAGCGAAAAAACTTCCATGTCTGCTCTAACGTCAGAGCCGCCCTTACGTTGGACAATGAGCGCCCGCTTACACGCCAGTGTAGTTGACGTGCCTGGCAAACCCACGATATGCGCACCAACTACTAGGCTTACACAAAGACGTCCTTCCACTTGCTATGGCGCTTGGCTGAAACAGCCGAAACGTTGAGAAGCGACTGTTTTTCGACTTGTGTCTTCTCCTTTTAATTCATGTTATTAAGCGGCGTCCTATATATATATATATATATATATATATATATATATATATATATATATATATATATATATATATATATATATATATATATATATATCCGGTTATCCGTAAACATTCGTACTTGACTAATAGCTTGAGTAATTATAGCTAATGGTTACATTGAGCTTGCACATATAATTACAGCTAATGGCTTACACTGCCAATTACCGTTGCAAACTATGCACTGCCCAGATGAACGATAATGGCGAAGCATCTTGGCGTTACGCCAGTAATGCTGAAGGTACCGTCACCGACAGCAATTCTCAGAAAATGAAAGAAGCGGTGGAATATCAAGAACGTCCAGCCAACCTCCACTCCTACAGAAGGAGTTAGTACAAAGAGTAGCCACGGCAAGGCACTGCTAAAGGGTTCCTCATAACATAACCTTAATTATGCCCGAAAAACGCCCGATGGATGTGGTAGGTGACATGAGAGACTGGCGGACTTAATTATGTCTAATTAGTTATGTACGAGCCACAGCGTTAAGTGCGCTGGTAAGTATGACGCTAGTAAATTCACCGCCAAAATTTGTATATCTTTTTTTTTTTTTCAGGCGAACAAAATTCTTTTTTCACAAAACTAAGTTCGACACCATTGTTCTGGCGCTAATGCCTATTGTCCAACAGTAAATTTCATCAAAATCGGGAATGGCGACCAGGACCTCGCGTTCGATCTTATCTGGACACACCCTTAGAACTTAATCACATCTGTGCGCTCAAGGTCTTGAAAATGTATTTGTTAGACCACCCTGATGCGTTGTTTTTTTAGATAACACATTGCAGTGCTTTTCTTTTTCTGTGTAGGAGTAGTGTAGGGCCTGTACCAGCTGTCGCTTTAGGGCGACAATCTTCCCCGTGTACGAGCCACTAATCTCAAAGGCTCTGCTGTTATGTATTGGAAGTGTCGGATTCAGTTTTGGTACCTGATAATACGTCGTAGTCGCCATGTATTAAATGCCATTTAGTGTGGGGCAGATAAAACCACTGAGAGAATTATCGCAGGCGTAAACAGTGAAGCGAACGCATTAGCGAACAGCAAACGACCACATTGGACGCTCGTTTGCTGTTTATTGGCGAAAAAAAAGAAAATAAAGAAAAACGCGAGCAACGTCCGTGGTGAAATCGTCCTTAAAGCTTCGGTGAGCCGCAGAAAAGCGGTGGAAAGGGGCGATAAAATAAGTTTCCGTTCACCGAATAACACACTTCGTGCTGGCTCTTTTGTTCAAGCCAGTTGATTGTTTATTGGTATTCCTCCTATCAACACTGACAATTTCCCGCTGCTGAAGCGTGCATAAGCGTTACGGGAGGTGGGGAGAACGAAATGGGCGGGACCGCCATTCGGCCACGCCCCTTTTCGGGGTCTTCGGAAAGTTGCCCCCCGCATTTGCTCAGAACGCGACCTCTGGCTCCGCGAAAACAATCAGTACCTTCGGCTCGCGTTCACAAAATCACTCGTGGTGGCGTGAAAATCCCGGAAACACGCGCAGCCGTCCTTTTCTGCTTTATCACTGTTCTTCAGTGTTCAGGGTTCTCCCAAAGCATTCTCGAGCTCCATAAAGCTGTTCGTGATCCAACAGATGTTTATGTGAATGGGTCGGTGAGGACGAGTACCCCAAAACGCCGTGGCACGTATTCGCAATAGCTATCACACTATTAGGGGGCTTTTAGCTTGTACGTATACTTTTTAACGTTACCGTGATACCGGAATACCGGATTGCGTTTACCGTTTTACCGGAACGCATGTTTTAGAAAAGTTTTAGCACACCATACGTAAACGTTTACGTACTTACGTAAACGTATACCTTTACGTTTGCGCAAACCACCAAATTGCGATGATAACTGCATTTAAACTATATTTAATTTAGATAAGATTGAATCACTACTGCGGCAAAATCATCAAAAACGTTTTTTAGCATGTAAGGTATCCCAATGTACGCGAAGGAGTATAAAACGCATAAAATACCAGCTTGCCGGACGATGGTGTCGACATCTTGTGACTATTTGTGCAACCACAGTCATGGACACGTTTGTTTTCGCCGAGTGTTTTTGAGGAAAGAAATTATTCAAAAGGCAACTCATTCGTAGTTATGACACTGCAAGGCATTCACATCAGAAGTAGAATGCACGATGTTTCTGCAATACCAATTCTGTGCTTGCCTGGTTCATATTAGCCCCACTAGATGGCGCCACCTATCCAGCATGTCGGGCATGTCAAGGGTTTTAGGCCTCTCACGTTTACTGCTTCGGCTTGCTAGGTCACTAGTTTCGGCAACCCTGCTAAAACAATTGATCGCTCGCACTTCGGCTTATTTTGACTCGGCATCGGCGGCTGGAGTCTCCTCAAAGCGGATATCGCGAGTAGCCACGAACGAAGGTGGATTTGTGAGATAGGGCCGAAAACGTAAAGCCTATCCGGCTAGTAGTTTACGTTCCGTAAAAGTTTACGTTCCGCGAAGGCCCGCGCATGCGCAGATTCCTTCCGGTATCCGGTAACACGGTAACGTAAAGAAGTATACGTACAAGCTAAAAGCCCCTATTGTCTTTAAACCTGAAAGAAAAAGAGCAATGTAGCGCGTGAAACACACTGGAGTGGACTGCCTGCATGCTGCTTTCTTGAGAAAAGTAAAAATAACTATATGTAATTCACACACGGTTCCACAACACTAGTCCTTCGACACCGTGTCTATAGTTTGTAGGAGTTCTCCATCAAAACTTGAGAACCAATGTCCTTGTAGAGGGACCAGATGTGTCAAGAAGCTACAGCTGTTTGTAAGAGATGTCAGGAGGGGGTTGCCATGGGATATTGAAATGAGGGGGAGGTCTTAGGAGTGGAGAAGAAAATTGTGCTCTTTTCAACGTCTGTTCGTGGCGATATGTAGCGTAGATATGCGTTTTTGGCAGCAGCACTCATGACAAGGATTGCAAACATTAGTCACGTGCTTTACTCAAAGAGCGAGATTGACTATGTACATCCTTAATTCCTTATAAAGTTACATGGCGCAACACATTAATATTATATGCTTGAATTTAATGCATATTCAGCTGCCTGCTACGCGTAATTAGGCCAATATGTGCAAACACAGAACCTTGTTCAACATCTCGTGATAGCTCTATGAAACAACATTCTCCGTGGCAAGTACAAGCAAACAAATATAAAATCATCAGGAATGAAAGGGGTGGCTTTCAAAACAGTGCGAGATGTCTAACTATTACCTCGTTTTCCTTCTGTGGGG